>JAWNLU010001751.1:0-47500 GCA_035042165.1 Drosophila kuntzei
TGTCAGAATCATATTAAATTCCAAAAATTTCTGATATCTTCCAAAAAAAACTTTTTAACAAAGTAAAAGTCTAGTGACGAAAGTCTTTCCCTGCCCCAAAATTTCTGATATCCCATTTTGTGACGAACGATATTAAACTTAATATATAAAGAATTATAAAATAAAAAGTTTGGCATTCGGCACTGCGCATTAAAATTATTTTTAGGTATACAGAATCAAGATCTTTATGCGCAATGTTCCGAATGCCAAACTTTTTATTTTATAATTCTTTATATATTAAGTTTAATATCGTTCGTCACAAAATGGGATATCAGAAATTTTGGGGCAGGGAAAGACTTTCGTCACTAGACTTTTACTTTGTTAAAAAGTTTTTTTTGGAAGTTACATATAAAACAGTGTTGACATATTTAAAGTCAAAATTTTAACTTAGACTTTTTAGTTTTGGCCTATGGGAGGAAACACTGTGCATTGTTGTGGTGTATGTCTGGAGGGTCAAACAAAGCTAATATCTGTGTATATAGTACATATGTATGAATACGCGCATACATCTATTTGTATATACTTACATATGCATGCACTCTGTTGTATATATTATATGCATATATACGCATATAAGTATGTATATTTGTTTGTTTATCTACCAATGTATATAAATACATAAACAACACACTCTAATGCTCTTTCAGTTATACCAACATATGGCAAATTTAGGCACGCAAAAACGTATAACAACTTACGGTTCTGTTGCGGTTGTAGAGTTTTCTTATGTGTTGTGCCATGCACAGGCATACAGACAATCACACACACACACAATAAAACGAGCCAGAAACGACCCACTCAGTAAATGACACTTAAATGTGGATTTTCACACCGAGTTTATAAGTATAATGCAAAACTTTTGCTTTAAAACTTCTTTCAATTTATTGAACTGAATACAGTATTTGTTTGCGTTTGCTCATTTTGCATGATTTTTAGCTGTGGGGCGCTGCAGTGCTTGTGTTTGTGTGGGGAACTGTTTCCGAGTAGAGTTGTATCAAATCGTTTAGAAAACGTTCAATTGAACTACTTACCAAAGTGAGCGAACAAACAATGTCCCTGTTCTTAGGTCTTAAGCTTAGTTTCCACCAGAGATAAATTCCGGTACCCCGGGGTAAACTCCATATAAAAAAACGTCAGGGGGTAGCCGTATACAGTCGTCTAAATTCCGCTGCTGCGATATCCACGAGAGTCATCAAACAGAGTTGCCAGATAAGTTACGGCGTTGTTCAACACTTTTGGCACAACAGCTGGTATTTCGTTACCCGGTGTAGAAATATATGCCTTGTTCATTCCTTTGACAAGGGGTTGTTGAATGAAAACACGGGAATATTTGAAAAATGTCGAAAAGCGAATTAAAAGTGAAAAAGAGCGCCTGGACCTAACTCAAGAAGTGGAAAGGTTTCCAATCATTTATGATTTGACTGATAAAAAGCATCTCGATGCAGTTTTTATGAAGTTAGCATGGGAGAGTGCAGCTGGGGACAATATCGCAAAAAGCAAATAATCCCACATTGAGGACTTTCATCACCGCATCTGATATGATCATCTTCAAATCAAAGAATTTGGCCATTTTGTACCTTTAAATTATTTTACTCTGATTTGCACTGATTGCAAAATGTAAACAACACACAGCTGATGCACCAGTGGGACCAATCGACATTTGGTTACTTTTTGGTGTTGCGTTGGTCACACTAAATTCCGATGGTCTTCATCGAAATATATGACATTTTTATTTCGATACCCCCTAGCTTTGGTGGAAACTAAGCTTTAGTTTTGTTTAGAAGTTCAGTCCCATTACCGTGCATTTGCTCGTTTGACACACATTTATCATTTATCAAATATCAATGGAATTAATAATTTAATCAAAGAGACACTGGAGTTCTTATTGAAGTGTCTTAATATCCTAAAATATTTAATTTAATTATCAATTTCATTGTTATTTATATTTAAGTCACCAAATTTTAATTCTATTTCATAATATAAAGATGTGCAGTGGGCCTAAAACAAACTGCAATGAAATCCCAACGAGCGAACAAGTGATAATAGGACTGAACTATATGACCGACAGGTTCGCTCATGATTTCACCCATCAAAAAATCGTTCGCTCATCGAAAAATGAACGACTGCACGTAATACTTTAATTAACTACGGTGAACACCTCTATTACGGTGAAACAATAGGAGTATTCCCAAAAAATATAAAGATTTGATTTAACTCAATTTAATTAAATTTATTAGGCGACTAGCAATATATACACGAAGAATGGAAAATTTGCTATGACTGTCCAATCATATCAAGTTATATGCCGATCGAAAGGTTTAGTCTTAACAAACAAAATGCATAAGACTTTTGAAAACTCACATGGTTCGTTAGTTAAGGGAGTCTCGTTGGAAGAGTCAAATTTAAATGATTACAGCGGATTTGCCGCTGGAGCATTTTGGTTATATTTATTAATTTTTAAAAATTATAAAAAATACGCATCGAATGATAACTCGATTATTCCAATTCGACATTTGGTTCAAAATATATATACCTTTAAAATTTTAATGGGTAGAAAAGTTTCTTTGTCTGTCTGTTTGTTTGTTTGGATTAAAGCGCTAAAAAAAACTAAGATTTTTTGATGAGGAAATGTTTCTTATCAGAAATCAAGAAATGTTTGTTCTACGATTTAAGCGGGAAATAGCTTGTTTAGCGGGAAATAGCTAAAACCCGATAATTTTGAAACACCCATAGTTTCCCACAGCGGTATGAATTATTCTAAAATAAAAAAAAAAGTTTACCATTCGGCACTGCGCATTACAGTTATTTTTAGGTATAATGAATCGTGACAATTTTTCATTCTAGCGCTACAAGAATTTCCTTATAGATATATGCTTGCACTAGACCCAATTTAAATTTGTACAATAGATAAAATTTTTACATTGTAAATGCCTATTTATGAAAAACTCCATATAAAAAAACAGCGAACAAATTTTTACGATTCGTCGTTTCAAATTTGGTTCAGACTTCTTGCTACGTTTCGCAACGTATTGGCATTAAGTCCTGTTAACAATAACTTGGTAATGTTATTGCAACACTTCGCGCTATCGTATTTTAAATAGAACTCAACCTTTATTTAGCCGTGAATTCCTATTTAAGGCCTATTTAGACTGAAATCGAAATGAAAACCTTACAAAAGCTATTGTTCCATAACATAAATCAGCTGTTTGCTTACGTTATGGTATATACAGAATTTTTTCAATCGACGTATTTTAGCGACTCTGTGCTGATATTGCGACCTGTTAACCCAAATATACTAGTGTTTATGTGTGGTATCTCTTTGAATGCAATTACATATAGGGTACATATATGGAAATTAATTCAATTTATAAAATCATTTTATTTTTTCTTTTACTGTTGCAACTTAATGTTGCAAAGCTGGCTACCACAGCTCTTCATTTTCACAGCGAAATAAGGGTTGAGTTCTATTTCCAATAAGTAAGCGCAAACTGTGGCAATAACATTTCCATGTTATTCTTAACAGGACGTAATGCCAATACGTTGCGAAACGTAGCAAGAAGTCTGAACCAAAGTTGAAACGACGAATCTTAAAAATTTGTTCGCTGTATTTTCTATATAAAGTTTTTCATTCCGCGGTCGTTTCACTACGAGTCTAAATGGGCCTTTAAGAAAAATGTATTCAGTTGACAGGAAGACCCTATTTCACACTGACTAGTATTAAATTTCGTGAATTTAAATATAGGGCGCGTAAACCCATGTTTACCGAGATACAAAAGGGGCATACCTTAAACGGATTTAGATAAGATTTCGATTTCGTTAGAAAGTGTATAAACTATTTTTATAAGCCCCTTTAATAAGACTTTGCGTGCAGAATAGTAAATTTATCTTTGACGACTTTGATCTGTTTTCGTGCTTTAGCTCCATTTCGTTTAGCCCCTTATTAGCTGCTATATCCATCTTGGGCTTTTCGTGTATCTATAGTAATTTGTCTGCAGAAAACAAAAGGAACAACGTTCTCCATATCGCCATTCACACATATTATTGATATTTAAATATTTTGCATCGATATGCGTAGCTATCGATAGTATCGATAATCAGCAAATAAAAGCCCGACATAAATTTGGTAGTGCACAAAAAGAAATAACACACTCACACACACATTGCACTGCACGCGCCTTAAGAAAACTTGGATTTAAGTAAAAGCCAAAAAACCGGATAACGTTTGTGGAATTGGTAAATTAAATACCATATAGTTAGTGTGCTAACAAAACACAATCATATAAAACAGTTGACAAGCGATCCTACCGTGCAATAGTCGTTGTGTGAGGTAAGTGTAAATAAGTAGGCAAAACTCAAGGCCTCGTAACCAGATAATAAATATATATTTACCATGTTTATACGATGGCTTAAGTTGTTTTAAAATGAATGCGAGTTAACTAAAACCGTTATTATAAACACTTTTTTAAAGCGCTTTAACGCGAAACGTTTTTTTTCACGAAGATTGTTTTTTAAACCTGTCGTTAATATTTCAAGCGTATAAACATTAATAGCTTAACCTGTCGTTAATATTTCAAGCGTATAAACATTAATAGCTTTGGAATTCATTATAAAATCAGACGATTCTCATATAAAACGGGTATGTACCATCTAAAGCTCTGCGGTATGCCAAATAATGAATTTAAACTCAATTAAGTAGCAGCTATAAACATTTAAAAAAAAGTTGCAAGACAAACCGATTTTGCTAAAATCAGGCTTAGCTGCTTTATAAACTTGGTAGTACAATCTCACAGACATCAAGGGACATTTAATCATATATGTAGAATTTTTTCAAATTATTTGGATCGAATATAGTCAACTGTAAAGTCGACTTTGACGGAACAAGTCAATATAAGCATTTCGTGTGCATATTTAGTTGAACAGCTGTTTTTAACCTCGAGCTGTGAAATGTAAACAAACATAAAATACATTTATCTACATACATACAGTAGCTCCCAGCTTATTTACCCCACTACTCTTACAAATTTTATATGGGCTTATCTTAAATGTAAAAGAGGTATAAATAAAATTAAAACGCAGATTTATTACTTTATGTTTAAGCTTAAGCACAAAACTTTCACGTTATTTCATTTAAATATGATATTTTTATATGGCAATAATAACAACACAGTTAAAATGTAGTGGATCAAAAAAGATGTGAGCCACTGTACATCTGAATTGGAAATGTGTAAAGGACGCTTATGTTTAATTTGTCTGTAAACACTATAATAAAGGACTTTGATCACATTTTTAATTGAAACAATAAAAAATGTAATTGGCATTTAAGTAATTGACAATTTCTTGTCGATAAGTGAACTAAAATGAAATCGCAGTGACTTAAATTAATTTCACAAATGTCAGTTTTGTTTTAGTTTAATTAATTTGTCATGCTGACTCTTGTATTTATTTGTGACTTAAAGTACTTAAACTTAATTTCATCTCCAACAGAATGCTGTGGACGGTGCATCTAGATGGAGGTCCACAGCGTGTCAATCATGCCGCAGTGGGCGTGGGCGATTTCATTTATAGTTTTGGCGGTTATTGCACCGGTGACGATTATCGCTTTAATGAACCAATCGATGTGCACGTCTTGAATGTGCATTCGATGCGTTGGACGCTGGTGCCACAGCAATGCGACAGCGAAGGAGATCCCCTTAAGTATCCCCTGGTGCCGTTTCAACGCTACGGCCACACTGTCGTAGCGCATAAGGAGCGCATTTACATTTGGGGCGGTCGCAACGATGAGCATCTGTGCAATGTTCTCTACTGTTTCGATCCGAAGACGGCACGCTGGACCCGACCTGCGGTCAGTGGTTGCTTGCCGGGAGCACGCGATGGTCACTCGGCCTGTGTAATTGGCAATTGCATGTACATTTTTGGTGGTTTTGTTGACGAGATCAATGAGTTCAGCAGTGATGTTCATGCCCTGAATTTGGATACAATGGAGTGGCGTTATGTGCAAACATTTGGTGTTCCACCCACATATCGTGACTTTCATGCAGCCGTCGCTTACGAAGAGGAGCGTATGTACATCTTTGGCGGACGTGGCGACAAACACAGTCCATACCATAGCCAGGAGGAGACTTATTGCCATGAGATTGTGTATCTAGATATGAAAACCAAGGTCTGGCATCGTCCCTTCACCGCCGGCAAGGTGCCAGTGGGTCGACGCAGTCATAGCATGTTTGTCCACAACAAATTGATTTTTGTCTTTGGTGGCTACAACGGATTACTGGATCAACATTTTAACGATCTGTACACATTCGATCCACGTTCCAGGCTGTGGAATCTAGTGCGTGCTAATGGCCTGGCACCAACGGCTCGTCGACGTCAGTGTGCTATTGTAATGGGCACACGCATGTTCCTCTTTGGTGGCACCAGTCCCCGCTGCTCCACGCCACAAGTCCATCAGACATCTGCGTCACGTGCAATTGATGCGACGCCCCCACCACCATCAGCAGCAGCATTAGCAACCACACTGATTGACTACAGCGATTTGCATGTTTTGGACTTTGAGCCAACACTAAAGACTCTGGCCACAATGGTGGTGTTAAAGCATCAGCTGGACATCTCCGGATTGCCGCGCAGTTTCCGTGCAGATCTAAATATGCTGACACAGCCGAACAGTATTACCCGGCCCATCAATCAGGCTGGCTAGCGTTTATTGTTCTTGTTACTGTTATGTCTAAACAAAAAAAATATATAATGAAATGAAGAAAATAATGGATAGATGCCTGGTGCGGGTCTCCTAGTCGTTTGTCGCCGACTGCCACATGCTCAGAAAAAAAAATGCCTGCTGTTAGCGAATAAAATAAGTCCAGTCCGAGCAATGCATCAGATCTCTTCCAAAAGTGCTCGAAAAAACACACTTCACACGCACAGCGGCGCAACGACGAAAAGACCAGTAATCAACAAATGCAGTTTCAGAAACTCGCTTTGACATAATTAGCTCTAGTTTGTAAACTGTTTATATATATATATATATAATAATAATAAATAAAGCTCTTATCATATAAATATTAATACTATGTTGCTCCTTAGCCGACAGCACTCGTGTAGCCGCGAACGGTCAGATAACCATTGATTATATCCGAAGGCATGTGCTGCATTGATGCGTATTCCTCGGCATTGGCATAACGCAGTTTGGAGTGGGGATCCACGTAGGGCGCCGGTAGGCCGCTAATATCTGAATACTTCTTGACCGGCAACAACGAAGGCGGCGCATTGAGCGTGAAGTCTGCAAAGTGAAGTGTATATAAACTAAGTGTAGATGAACTAACTAAACCTTGGGAGCAGGTCAAACACTAATTACTGCATGTCAAGTAACAAAATGATCAAATTTATTTGTTTTTTCCAATAATTAAATCTAATCGGTCCTATTATTTCTATCTTAACTTGCTTTAGGAACCAAAAGCAACTTTGGTAAAGTTCTGTTTTGTACCGAACATCTCCAAATGAAAAAAACAAGGGGGCTCCGCCCCCTGCTCCTTCGCTCGCCTACCCCCGGCTCGCTTCGCTCGCGGTAAGGTGCGGCTACAGTCGAGTATACTCGACTGTCGAATACCCTGTGCCCATAGTCTTATATGCTGTTCGGTACGCCGAAGATTTGATGCCCTTGCGAGCGTTGTATTAAATTGTCGACTAATATTTATAATGACAGTTATATGATATAGTAAACCGATTTAAATCAAATTCGGTGGGGTTGTATAAGACCCCACCAGATGCATTTTCTGTCAAGCTGGCTAAAAAAATTACTAATTTGGAGTTTTAAGTGCTCGGCAACGAGCAAATAGTAGTGCTCGAAAATGATTTTTGTCCTGTCATGCAGCACAATGGATAGCACTCAGCTTTTGTCTTGCTGTATTGATAAATGTGACGTCACATGGCATTTTGCAATGCACACATACATATGTATAAATCTATGTATTTACACAAATATATTTTAATACAATTGTAATACACGTAAATATGTATGTATGTACATATATCATACATCAATAGCATATGATGCTAAAATGATATCGATAATGATATCGATAAGCAAAATCGCTGGAGTGTGCGGGCACACTGTCTTGCGCTCGCTTTACATATAAACAAACATATGCTGTCTCGCTCGCACATTACATTGCATACGTAAATATTGAATTAAAACCAATTCTTTAATATCTTCCCTATTTATGAGTCAATCGTTTTGAAACTTTCAGGGTCGTTTAATGGGCTTACATCTCAACTGCTTGGTCAGTTAAGAAGTGCTATCTTAAAATTTGAGCCTGTAAATCATTTTGTGTGATTTGTGGACGAAGGGGGCGTGGCATCCAAAATTGGAAACAAACTTGATCTGCGCTCGGTATACAGGAACCTACATACCAAGTTTGAAGTCTCTAGCTCTTATAGTCTCTGAGATCGACGGGTTCAAACATACGGACGGACGGACGGACATGGCTAAATCGACTTGGCTATTCGTACTGATCAAGAATATATATACTTTATGGGGTCTGCCACGCTTCCTTCTGCCTGTTACATACATTCCAACGAATCCATTATACCCTTTTTTGCCCATTTTTAATGGGCACAGGGTATAAAAAACCCATTAATCATGAATTTGGAGCCAAAAATCAATTGGGTGTCTCAACTACATTTTTAAATTGAATTTTAAAGTTTCAATACAAAATTAAATTTTTTTTTATTGTTTTGTGCAACTTGTCACTATTACGGCGCGTTTCCCAACACTATAAAACAAAACTTTACCGCAACTTTAATAAAATAATAAGCTGAAACTGTGTGCATTTTTCATTTTGTAAAAACAATTCCTTGACCAACTGATACATACATGTAGGCTGATCGATGGGCAACTTTTGATTACGTTCCATATTGTGAATTTGACGTAGCGGTCGATAGACGCAGTTTTTGGGAAACGCAAATGAACGCTTAAACGTTCGTTTAGGTTTGCACAGAGACGATGAGTCCATCACTTTGAAATTAAGCAAAAATATAAATTTACGTTTTGTTCTTTTTTTATGTTTTATGTTGCCAGACGGCGTGTGGTCTAGAGGTGGAGAACTATCGATAGCACTATCGCCACTATCGATGGTTTGGCACTATCGAGCCACTATCGATGGCAGCAGACACCTTCGATAGTGGCCCATCCACTATCGATAGTGCCGTCGATAGTGCGCTTCTTACAACCCTAAAAAATTTTAAAGTTTAAAGAGACCGCAAGTAATCAACCCGTAGCACCGGATTTAAGTTTACAGGACACTTTGTTCGATTTTTTGGGTGAGCGTTCCATTAATAAAGTTGTAAACTCAAGAGTCGATGCAATTTTAACTAAGAGGCAGTATCTGGAAAGGCCAATTGTCGGACAAGATATCGACCCTCTATTATGGATGAAGGTATGCCTTAATTAAAAGTGCCGAGTTTTAAATTGCATATAATTAAGTATATTACTTTTTTCCGGGTGAATCAAACTGATTTCCCTGCCATTGGGAGCCTTTTCGCCAAATATATTTGCATTCCGGCTACGTCCGTGGAGTCTGAAAGAACATTCAGCAAGGCGGGCCAAATAATATCGGAGAGGCGAACCCGGCTCAAAGAAAAAAATGTTAACATTCTTTTGTTTTTAAATCGCAACTCTTGGCTGAAATAAAGCATATTTTATTGTATTCGTTTCATTCTTTTATTTTTAAATCGTAACTTAGTTAAAATAAAGCATAATTTTGTTATATTTGCTTAAAAAAAATTTTTTTGTTGGGCTATACTATCGAGCCACTATCGATGGCACTATCGACACTATCGATGGTTTGTGAAAAACAATCGCTCGCTATCGATGGCGCCGACTATCGATAGTTCTCCACCTCTAGTGTGGTCCAGTTATGTGAAAACAGCGATGCATCGATTATTTGTGGGCGATATTTAAAAATATTTTACGATGTTTTTGCTGATAAAGCTGTGAACAGCTGATCGGCGAAACCAAATCCGTAAATTCGATATTTGGGCAAACAAAATATCACGATATAAATATATAATTTTTTATAAAAAATATCGATATATTGATATATTATTAACAACCCTAGTTTTTATTTTCCGTAGTGTTGGATACCCGGCTATAGTAAAGAAATATATTTAGGTTCTTTAATACGAAATTGGCTCTTTGAAAAAAATTTTTTGTGCGTTATTTTTTTTTATTAAGTGGAAGCCGTGCTTCCAGCTGCAAGTATTGTTGATAGTCGACTATCGATGTATCGATAGCCAATAAGGCTGTCAGTGCCGAGCCGTTTTTGTTGTTGACAACTCATTAAGTTCACAATTTTCGTTTATCAGATATGAATGAATATACTTTTCTACAGTACTACAGTTAATAACGAGTTGGGTTTCTTGTTCAGTTATATTTGAGAATATTACATTCGGCTCATTTTCCGTTTGTTTTGAAAACAACCGAATGGATCAGGAATTGGAACTGGAACTACGCATTTCAAGTTCGGTATTGGATTGTATGCATACGTGTGTGTTGTGGGTACATAAATAAAATACTACAATTACACTTGGACACGTTACAGTTAGTAAAGATGGCGCGCAATGCTGGCGGCACCAACAACAATACGCCTAAATTAAATGTTAGCAGCACTCCGCTGTGTGTTGGTGCTGCGTCTGTTGCTGCTGCGGCTGCAGCGAGTGCCAAACACAAACGAAGCGCCAGTAATAGCAGAAGTTTCACGTTTAATTTATTGTCTTCAAATCTAATATTGGACAAGTGGAAGACATTGATTGGTTGTGTTTGTTTGGCCATAGCCAGCTACTTTGGGTATCTCGGGTATCTCGAGACACGCGTAAATACGCCATACGATAATCAAAAGATGGTTTTGCGCACAGGCTTAGACGATCCGGAGCGCTACTGGGGATCGTATCGTCCGCAAACGTACTTTGGTATGAAGACCCGTGATCCGCATTCGCTGGTTATGGGACTGATGTGGTATACGCCCAGCAATTTGGGTCCTGGAGGTCATGGTATTCGTCACTGGTGCGAGCTGGGTGACAGTCTCGATGGATATGGTTGGACCCATCATGATGGTCGCAGCTTTGGCATGCAGAAGATAGACGATCTGCCATTCGAGATTAAGACCTCATTCGTGAAGTATTCGAGCGACAAGCAATTCGGCGGCGATTGGACGGCACGAATTTCAGTTCGCAATACAACGCGCGCCTGGGATCGCAGCATATCTGTTATTTGGTATGTGGCACTGGATGAACGCACAAATGGTCACATCAAGTATGTCTCCGATGAGAAAAGTCCCGAACCAGGTGTCTATGGCGAGACTCAAGGTTTGGGCGAGTTCCAAGTACGATTTCATGCAGTCAAGGGTCGCATTCTTCACAAATCGTATCTGAGCACGGTGGCTCCATCACTCAGCATGCTTAAAGAGACAATTTTCTCACATTTTCGGGCATTTGCCAACAAGAATGGTAATCGCTTCATTGGTCTGCCTGGTGAAATCGTTTCCCAGAATGGATTGCCATCGACAAATCCAGAGCCAAATTTCATAGCCATACAGATTACAGCCGAGGTGGATTTTACATTGGACATTACGTATCAGTCAACTTCCGGATTTGCATTAGGCGAATCTATACCCAAACCGCCGACTGGACGCGCTTACACCGATTCGCTTCAAACAAAGATCCATGAGTTTGAGAAGCGATTCGAAGATACATTTCAACTGTCTGCCAAGGGCTATGGAGCTGAAAAGATTGACTTTGCCCGAAACTCATTCAGCAATATGATTGGTGGCATTGGATATTTCTATGGAGCCAGTCGGGTGCAGTCTGTGCATACACAGAATCCAGTGCCGTATTGGAAGGCGCCGCTTTATACAGCGGTGCCATCGCGAAGCTTCTTCCCACGAGGTTTTCTATGGGACGAGGGTTTTCATGGACTTTTGATTAGTTCCTGGGATGTGGACATAGAGCTGGACATCATTTGTCATTGGTTTGATCTTCTTAACGTCGAAGGTTGGATACCAAGAGAACAAATTCTCGGCACAGAGGCGCTCGCCAAGGTGCCCGAGGAATTTGTGACGCAGCGGAACAGCAATGCCAATCCACCCACGTTTTTCCTCACCCTACGTAAACTGCTTACACAGCACAAGCAGCAGCTGACGCAGAAGGGTCGCTTCGCTACCCTTGAGCGTCTTTACCCGCGTCTTCAGGCATGGTTTACTTGGTATAACACCACGCAGCGAGGTAAGTCATATTTTTGATATACAGTTGCGAATAATAAAATAGCACTAGAGATATACGCCGCCGAGCTACGCCGCCGCCGATTTTCGACATTTCTGACGCGAAGCCGCCGAATCACGTAAATAGTGGCGCGGCGGTGGCGGCGTTCGGCGTCATAGCTTTTTATAAAATTAAAAAAAATATATAAATAAAAATGCTAAAAAATATTGTGTAAAGTAGTCTAATAGTCGTTTTTAATAATCGATTAATCGCCGAGATTGTCTCATCTCCCATCTCCTAATGAAATTTAATTTAAGTTGATGAAATTAATACAATATAATTTGTTAAGCAAAGGAATATTGAATTGAACAAAATCGTTGAATGGTTATGAATATGTTTCAAACAATTCTGATTTTATTAAATACTTATAAAATATTTAAAATTTTATTTTTTAACTGTGTACGCCGCCGCCGCCGGTTCTATCTGTCGGCTAAGCCGCCGCCGCCGGTTCTTTTTGGTCTCTACGCCGCCGCCGGAGCTAACTCAATCGGCGTAAACCTCTAAATAGCACCACCTTCTTAAGCAATGTTTCCAAACACGTCATGATCACATTTGTAACTTAAAAGAACTAAAGATTACGTTTTAAGAAGCAGAGCGCATTATTCTAATAAATAAATTAAAAAGATTCATAGTTCTATCAAAAGTTTTTAAAAGAAATTAAGAAAATTTGAAATAGGTCACGAAATCTGGTGAAAAAATCTGGAAAAAAAAATTATTCACTTACAAATATAAAAAAAATTACAAATTTACAACAAATTCACTACTAATTGATAATATGTTAAATCTAACCTATTCCATAAATTTAATATTGCCTTTATTGGCAATAACACCTCGCTATCGATTCTACCAAGTCCTGGCACCTGTTCAAACGAATTAAGCTCCTGGACTCCTGAATGATGGCCCGAATGGATCCGATTATACGTAGCCTTGGAAATAACTGCTTTTTTGACATTAGGCTACAAATTGATTGGATTGAGATCTGGTGACTTCGCCGATCATTTCAAATCTTTGACCGAATTACATTCGAGCCTTTCTATTGCTTTCATGATGATCTCCTTGGGGTCATTAGCACTTTAGAAGATACATACTAGTGTCACTTTTTATGATTTCTAGCTTTTTCGCATCCATTTTTTTGTCCATTTTTGAATTTATTTAAGGATTATTGACCAAAATTATTAAATAAAAGTCAAATCTATCAAGCAAGTGTTTTTTTCAAAGCAATTAGGCCAAACATAACGGTTTTTACGATTAAAGTGAAAGTGGTGTATTTTTTATTTTTAGAATGTCAGATTGTAAGAGACAGTCCCAAACATATAATCTGTAAGTTTGGTTAAGATATCTTAAGAAACAAAAGTTTTTCATACAAAGCAATTCCATGACCCCTGACCTCATATAAAGACAGTTGCAGGTGGACTTTCGAAAAACGCCGTCTTGTTGCACGAGAGCTATGTTGTGAGAAAATTTTTATCTTTTTATCTTTAGCCGTTTGGCCTACACGTTGATGTGTCAGTAAGTGAGTCAGTCAGTCAGGACAAAGAATTTTATATATGGGTAATTCAAAGTGAAAAAAAAATATTCCCAGACTTTATTTTAATTTGACAAAAGGCGAAACTTATAGCTCTTGGCTTGCTCTATAATTGGTGCTAAGAATGATTTTGGGCAATTGTTCATTTTCAAGATATTTACAAAAATCCAAGAAATTCGCACGCGACTCAGACAGAAGTCACTTTTTAGCGACCAGTTCAAACACTGATTTCAGCGAAACCTGACCGAATATTTTGATGCAATTAATTTTAACATGTTATGTATTGATATTTCTTAATAATGGTTTTTAATTGATTTAAAAATATGAAGTAGTTTTTTTTTAAATTTAATTTAAATTATTTTCGCACGCGACATTTTGTTCCATTAAACTTTTTATGTTTTTTGTTTACTTCGTATGAAATATATATTAACTTTTTTCATCAATATCTAGCTTAATGAACAGAATTGATGTGTTTTCTTTGCATTATTATCAACTTTTTGATGCTGGAAGAGAGATTTGATTAAATAATCATTATAATACATACACCCCATTTTGGGGGTCAATTTTTAAGAAAACAGGCAAAAATACAGAAAAACTGAATTCATTCAAAGATGCATTCGGCACACAAGATGTGAGTTTATAATCGTTTTTTTGATTTTTGCTGCGGTTGACACTTCTGTGGAAATGCCCATATGTATAGTATATAGATCGAAAATCCATGGAACAGAAAAATAATGTACTACGATTTACTTTTGTTTTTGCGAAAGTATCGTAGGTAACATTCTTTTTAATACCATATTGTTCTAAGAACCATCACCTGGTATAATATTAAGGTATGCTTGTGATTGTCGATGTTCCTGAAAATAATGCTTTCCAAAAAGTTGCTGTAATAAATTTAGAATGAATACCAAAAATTAATAAATTTGTTGAATTTGGAATTTTGTGGCAATCGATTTTTGTGACTACGAAAATATGTTCGAAAATGGAATTCTCTGACATTAAAGGAACACGACATTTCAAACGGTTGTTTTCAAAAGTCATTCTCTTCAAAATGATAACGGTCCCGCCTAAAATCATGTTTTGTGCAGCCGTCTTATTCGCACTCGCGATTTCTCTTTCTTTCTCATGCGATCTGAGTTCTTTTCATCTCACACAGTATGTTTGTATTTTTATTTCAGGTGAAATATTGGGCACGTATTTGTGGCGTGGACGTAATGCCTCTACGGTGCGTGAGCTAAACCCAAAGAGTCTGTCCTCTGGCTTAGATGATTACCCACGGGCATCGCATCCCACTGATCGTGAGCGACATGTGGATTTGCGTTGTTGGATTGCGCTGGCTGCCAGCGTCATGGCCGAGTTGTCGACGTTGTTGGGAAAGGACGATGTAAAGTACTATGAGACAGCATCCTTTCTGACGGACAATGAGCTTCTTAATAAGCTGCATTTGGATCCGTATAGTGAACACTATGTAGATTGGGGCCTGCATACGGATTCTGTTGCTCTTAAGCATCCACCGCCACTTTCAACGCAGCGCACTGGAGCGAAACGTGGTGGTGTTCAACATCAGCAGCCAGAGAAGCAGCGCTATACGTTGAACCCGCCAACTTACAAGTTTGTGGAAACCATGTTCGGTTATGTAAGTCTATTTCCATTGCTCCTCGAGCAGTTGGATCATGACACACCGACTCTAGGGAAATTGTTGCATGACATGCGCAACCCACAGTTGCTGTGGACTAACTATGGATTGCGCTCGCTCTCGAAGAACTCACCAATGTATATGAAACGCAACACGGAACACGATCCACCTTATTGGCGTGGTCCTATCTGGATTAACATCAATTATCTGGCCGTAAAGGCTCTGCGTCACTATGGCAAATTGAACGGTCCTCATGCAGAAACTGCACGCAAAATCTATGATGAGCTGCGGGACAATTTGATAAAGAACATCTTTAGGCAGTACCAACGCACTGGTTACATCTGGGAGCAGTATGATGATACAACGGGCGAGGGCAAGGGATGCAATCCATTCACTGGCTGGAGTGGTCTTGTCGTTCTGCTTATGGCCGAGCAGTTCTAAAGCCACACGGTCTCGTCGCTGTGGGTTTCTTCTGTGATAGCCTCACGCAAATCTTTAGAACCTATTCCAAAGGCACTGCGATTTATTTTAACTGTTAGCTTCTAGCCATTTCTGTATTTCCAAAGATTTACTTACATAATTATAAATATATACTGTCGTAGTACTTTTATCGTATATTGTACATGTATGTATGTTGCCCTATCACTTAAATGTCGGTCTTTCTCTGACTACTTCTTTGTAATAAGTTGTACAAATTTGAAATTGGACTATTTGATTATAATAGCGATAATAGAAGAATTTAAGAACAATTAACTAATAAAAATAAACAGCATGTAATATCTTAGTGAAGGTGTGCTTTAAATGTTATTATTCACGTTTTAGCTTCCCGAAACATGAAAAAGCCAATGTTATCCAAAATTACGAGAATTTCTGAATTCGGATTCGTACAGTGTAAGTCAATACACTATTTTTGACATTTTATGTCGTAAAACAATCTTGAGCCTTTTTGATAGTGTGCTTCATTAGAAACTGTTGAATATCATTTCAAATTAAACAGCATCATTTTGCTGGTCCTTTTTTCTGCATGAAGATCTAACTTCACTGGCTGCAATTTATTAAGTATTACTGGTTCCTTAGGGAGTTTGAGACAAGATGTAAGCCCAAAATGTAAACTAAGGAGTCTATATTCCAAATTTTGTGCATCTAGCCAAGATGTATTAAAATAAGGTACTGTCAGGACTGAGGACAAGAGGGCAACTCTTTGAGGTAGCGACAGTTCGAAAGCAAGCGACAGAGTTTAGCTATTTTTTTTTTGATTTGTTTTCTTTCTTTGCATTTGAGTTTACATTACAATTTATTTCAAAATGTCCGAGCAATATTGCAATTTGCGCTCGAGAACGTCAAACAGCGTTGTTGCTGTTCCAATGGATGAAGACATAAGACCGGAACTAAAACCTTAACCGAAACCGTAACCTTTAACCGGTAAAAACCGATTGAAATTTGTAACCGTAACTGAAACCGTAACCGAAACAATTTTTTTGCGCTGTCCCGAAACCCATACACCGAAACTCCCTAAACCGAAATAACCGTTTAGTAACCGATTTATTTGTAAGGGTTAATTTCGGTTCTGGCCGTCGCAGCTACTGAGCAACTTTGAACTGCCATAACTTTGTCAAAACTCAATAAATTTCCATGCACAATATAAATTTGAGCATAATTTCACCTTTAAATTCGTTCTGCATTTAAATTTCATTTCATTTGAAAGTTCTAATTTTTTCGAAAAAAAATTAAAAGACAAAGGGGTAAATTTTCTAAAAATTCGATTTTCAAAATTTTTCAAAAATCAGCAAAATTCAAATGCAAAACGACAAATGAGTTTTGACAAAGTTATGGAAGTTCGAATTTATTAAAAATCAGTAAAATCAAAATAATCGAAATTTTCAAACCAAATGAACCAAATTTATATGAGGTCAAATTATAATAAAATCGACATTACGCTGGATCATTCCAGTAACCAGATAACATTATTTTCCAGGCTAATTAGAGTATTAAGTCTTTTTTCATGTGAAGCAATGAATAACGCTTCTTATTTTATTCAACCGAAAACCTTAATTTTTTTATATTTTGTGAACCGAAACAACACCGGTATTTTTAAACCGAAACTTACAAAAAACCGTTACGAAACCGATACTCCAAGATTTTCCATAACCGATAACCAAAAACCTTAATTCGAGCATGACCGACACCGTAACTTAAACCGATATTCGTTTCGGTTTTAGTCTCTGCATAAGACAATTATGGATCCAAATCGCGCGTTTTAAGGAGACTGATTTTTACTATGCGGCTCAAAATGCATTCAAA
The DNA here is from genome assembly GCA_035042165.1 of Drosophila kuntzei. Classification (NCBI taxonomy): domain Eukaryota; kingdom Metazoa; phylum Arthropoda; class Insecta; order Diptera; family Drosophilidae; genus Drosophila; species Drosophila kuntzei. The sequence goes on from JAWNLU010001751.1 coordinate 17,808, forward strand.
CTCATTCGACATACTCATTATTTCATTATCATTATTTCCAACTGAATCGCTGCAATTATATTCATTGTCTTCTATGTACATATATTAAACTTTGTCCGCATTGAACATTTCACAGGTCAAACCGTTTGATGTACGACCTCGAAATTTGGACACAAAATAGATAAAATAAATTCATCGTGAGATAAGACGCCATTTTAGAAAACTCGTCCTGCAAGTCCTTTAAATTTAAGCTCAAAGCTCGCATATATTTTGAATTCATGTATCTTGGTGTTTGGTAAGCCTGGGACTCCGGCGCAAGAGATTGGCGGTTCACTTCCCGGTTCAGACCAGGCAAAATTTTATTTTTTAATTTCATTTTAATATTTTTTAAAATCAAAAATATAATTATGTTACATTCTGCATTTTTGTTGTATCTATATATATATAAAACACTTTGTCCTGACTGACTTTGACTAAACTTGATTAACATTATTAACTAAATTTCATTTACGCGAGCGAAGCGAGCCGGGGGTTGGCGAGCGAAGCGGGCAGGGGGCGGAGCCCCTAGTAATATATAAAACTCTTTGTCCTCACTGACTGACTGACACATCAACGTGTAGGCCAAACGGCTAAAGGTAAAAAGCTGAAATTTTCACACAACATTGCTGAGACAATTTCATCGTGCAATAAGACGTCGTTTTGCCAAGTTCCACCTGCAACTGTCTTAATATAAGGTCAGAGGTCATTGAATTGCTTTGTATGAAAAACATTTTTGGTTTCTTAAGATAACTTAACCAAACTTACAGATTGTGTATTTGGAACTGTCTCTAACATCCTGAATAAATTTGGTGAAATTTGGATTACTATATCATATAGCTGCCATAGGAATAATCGGATGAAATTAACCTTTAGTATGAAAAACTTTTTTGTTTCTTAAGATATCCAAACCAAACTCACAGATTGTGTATTTGGAACTGTCTCTAATATCCTGAAAAAATTTGGTGAAATTTGGATTACTATATCATATAGCTGCCATAGGAATAATAATCGGATGCAAATTATCGTTTAGTTTGAACATTTTTTTTGTTTCTTAAGAAATATCAACCAACCTCATACTAAAGGTTACTTTGACTAAACTTTATTAACATTTGTAACTAATTTTCATTCCCGCGAGCAAAGCGAGTCCCCTTTTTATTTTATAAAGAAACTTAACACTAAATATAACTTAATACACTTATACACTTATAACTTAATTTTAATTTGTTATGCATACAGTATAAAAGTGTCAAAAACATAAAATAATAACTGCACGTTTATGCACAACAATATACAAGGAAGATAGTTACTTTCTTTATACACACACAATCGTTTTAATAAACTCACAGAATTACACAAATTATATTAACTAATAGAAATACATAATTGTTTCCATGTATGATAAAAAAAACTAAGCAAAAAAAAAAAATAAAACGGAAATGTTATCTTTGGCACGCCGAAGATTTGATACCCTTGCTGAACCCTGTATTCAATTTTTGACTGATTGTTCCCATTTGTAATCCAGTTTGATCCAAATTTCGATTTGTTAATAAGCAACAAAGTTTTTTGACAGATCCTGCCAGTAACTCTCGCAGCAAAGAGACTGACTTGTTTCATCAAGATAGCTTCAAAATTTAGAGATCAAAATCAAGAATTTATATCCTTTTTGGGGTCTGGCATGACTAAATTAATGCATTACACATTTCGTGAAAATCATTATGATACAGTCTGCAAGGGTACATTAAGCTAAATTATATGTTACAGTTCAATTATTCGGCATTGAACTTAAGACTAACAAAGCATACATTATTTTAAGTACCAAAATTATGATTTATACAAAGTGCTTAGGGCGATAAGGCGGATTATTGCACTCAAAGAGCGAATTAAAATTTAAAGAAAGTAGTCGTTAGATACAATATAGTGAAGTACATGAAACGAAGTCTTATGGCGGCACATTGCATGAGGCATACAAATCAGTAAAATGTTTAATGCCCTCAAAATATGTTTAGATCATTAGTTATTAACACAGTTAGTAACAATTGGAAAGACGTAAGATCTATTCGGCTTTCTCCTTACTGATCTCACTACCACTGGAGACACAAGTGATTCCTTTGCGCTGACTCTTAAATGCCGGCAGGCGATCTAATAGCGCCATTAGTATGCTACCTGGCAGACGCTGGTGTTGATTGATAAGATCTTCAATGGCTGTGGCAACCTTTATAGTTACATTTAAAAGAAAAAAAAAACAGTTAATTATGTGTTGAATTATCGGGAATGCCCAGATCACCTTTATTTGCAGCTCCTGCGGCGTCAAGTTCTCATCATAGGCGATGGGCTTGCCTAGATATGTACGGAACTTTACCGGAAAACCGCCGTATATGGGATAGACAGGTATGCGCACTTTATTATATAGCCGCATAAAAAACGTGCGGAAAATGCCCACTTGGCGGAAGCCTTCGCGCAAATTCTGTGTAAAGCAGGGTATTATGGGAACCTTGGCCTCCTGGGCCACTTTTGCGAATCCTACACGATTACGCCAGAGTAGCTCATAGTAATGATCACCGAACTGTGCTTCGTAAACGCCACCAGGTGAGATGGCCAGCAGATTTCCATCACGCAAAATGCTCACACACGATTGAACCGTACCGGGGCTCACGTGGAAAGCTTCTGAAATGGTGCCCCAGCCGGGCAGTTTAAATAGAAATCGATCGCCAATCGTGTATATCAGGCGCTCACGCTGCAGCAGCATCCTCGAATTCAAATAGTACATGTCTATGGGAATTGCTCCATGGTAGTATACAATCAGCGCTGGTCCCTCCTGAGGTACGTTATCCAAACCGATTACTTCATAGCCGTGATAAATGCGTGCATGTGCATCCCAAATCGCGGCTACAATCTTGCGGCCAACGCGCCAAAAATTCCGATCCGTTTGTACTGCTCGCATTATAACTTGCCTAAATGGATACAATCAAAGAAAAGGGTAAGAAAGTTATAAACCTTTTTTTTTTTGGGTGAACTTTATCATGATATATGTATAATATGTTGTACATCAAAAATTTTTTTCCGATTTCATAAGAATATCTATCAGTATAAATCAAATAAAACAGTTTCAGATATGATCAGAACAAGATTGGGTCATTACTAGTCTATGAAATGTTTTTTATATTTAAAATAAAACCATATTATTAGTGGTTGCTTATAAAAAAAGTTCTTTGTAGACCCTGTTCTTAGGAAAGTACAAAGGGTCAATTCAGTTTATTAAGTTTGCTTAACAGGCAAAAAAAGATGTGGCAGACCAATAAAATATACGTATTTGTGATCCGCATCAATAGCCGAGTCGATATAGTCCTGTCCGTCCCTCCGAAGGTATGAACACCTAGATCTCAGAGGATAAAAGAGCTACAGACACTATGCTTGGTATGTGGGTTTCCAAAACAGAAAACTTTTTTTTCGAATTGGACACTGTTGTTTTCGCTCTCGCAATCCAAAAATCGAATTATGTACAAGAACATTTAGCAAGCATTACAAAAGATTTTAAGCTAGAGCCTTGCGATTATTGATATGTATATTATATACTAGGGGGCTCTGCCCGCTGCTCGCTTAGCTCGCCAAACCCCAGCTTGCTTAGCTCACGGGAATGAAAATTAGTTATGTTAATAGAGTTTAGACTATACTTTTCATATGATATAGTAATCCGACTTTGACTAAATTTGGTCAGAATGTAAGAGATGTAGGAGACAGTTCCAAGCATATAATCTGTAAGTTTGGTTAGGATATCTTAAAAAAAAATGATATAGTTGACCGATTTCGACCAAATTTGGTCAGAATGTAAGATATAGTCCCAAGCATATAATCTGTAAGTTTGGTTAAGATATCTTATACTAAAGGTTAATTTGCATCCGATTGTCCCTATCCGACTTTGACTACATTTGGTAAAAATGTAAGAGACAGTCCTAAACTCATAATCTGCAAGTTTAGTTTTGATATCTTAAGAAACAAAAATGTTTTTCATACAAAGCAATTCAATGACCTCTGACCTCATATTAAGACAGTTGCATGTGGAATTTCGCAAAACGTCGGCGTATTGCTTTTTACCTTTAGGCGTTTGGCCTACACGTCGACTAGCCTCGTGCGAAGCGAGCAGGAAGCGGAGCCCCCTTGTTCAAACTAATTTTAATTTTAAATTTTGATCTTAAATATATATTTTTTTAAATCATAGTTTTGGTTGATATATAGTAAGGTTTTTTTACATTTGTACAACAAACATTTTTTGAATGAACCGAAATCATACCGATATTTTGAAACCGAAACATGCAAAAAATCGGTAACCGTTACAAAACCGATACACAAAGATTTTTATCTACCCATAGCCGTAAACCAAAATGCAAACTTAATCGAAACCTTAACTAAAACCGAAATTAGTTTCAGTTTCATACTCTGATTTTAAGATTTTGGTTAAATTTGGATAGACATTTCGATAGGCTTTGATAGCGATGTGTTAAATTCCACAAAGAAAATATTTTTATTGTGATTTGTTAGATTAAACTTTGAATTATTAAATCTTCCTAAAATTGAATAGATTGCCAATTTAAATTTTATTTAAAGCAATTTTAGTAAAGAAAAATTCAATTCGACTAACCAATGACGCGCCGTGTATGCAGTTAGTTAATATCAATGGAATTTTGTTTTGAATTACGTCGGGCTAATTAATTGCTAAACTGATAATTATGTTTAAATTTAGTTTTTTAACAGCTGCAGCGCATCGGCATCGTTATAAGAGGCAGGCTCAGGTGTTATCAGCATAAAGCGTCGCGTTCGCCTTCGCGTTTTTGCTTATCAAAATCTCAATAAATCAATAGAATGAATCTTAACGAAAAATTAACATATTCAACAGTTGCGTACTCGGAATCCGCACCTGGGTGTAGCGACCCCCAGTATTCTTATTGTTGTTGAATTGATAGAAACGCTTTGATAACAAGGGCAAACAAACGTTGCCTGTTGCCACTTAGCGACTGTTCATTTCGAACAGAGCTAGCAAGAAAAATCCTATGCAACAACAATATTTCTGGACGTTTCTTTCTCTCAATTGTATAAATCATCATATATACTTCTAACCGCTTTATGTGATGTTTCACATCTAAAATACAGCTTCAAAAAATTTGCCGATATGAGTAATTTTATTTTTATACCCGTTACTAGTATAAGTATATGTATATTGTTATATCTTAAATTTGATTGCATTCAGGTAATAATTTACACGGCAGATCATCCACCCTCAAAGTGCTTAGCAGCTAGTTGGAGAATATGGTAAACTGGCAGTTTTAATTTTGCTTACTCGCTGAAGCTCTGCAGATAGCTACACCACGAAACAAAATTTTAAGTCCAGCTATAAGAAAAAAAGTGACGAAAGCATATTCAGGCCCCAAAATTTCTGATATTATATTTCAGGCCACGTTCATCAGAAAACATGCTCCCTGATCAAGTAGCAAACAAGTTTTATACTTGTGATACTTCCTGGTGAACGCTGTGATACATTTTGTTTTGCCAACGACGCAGCACAGTGCGACCATTTCTCATTTTGCATTGCAAAAATCATATCTTTTGATCCTTTTGGGGTCAACTTTTAATAATATTTTCAGTGCATATTTTACGAGCATAAATATCATTTAATTTACCTTTATATTCTTAATTATATATTTTTTATTCTTTTATATTCTTTTTAAAATCATCGGTTTAAAATCAACCTTTAGTATGAAATTTGTATTTGTTGTTTAAGGAATCTTTACCAAACTCATAGATTTTGTTTTGTTATATGATATTGTATGTCCTGACTAACTTTGGTAAAAATCGGACTACTATATCATATAGGCGCCATAGGAACGATCGATTTAATATCAAGCTTTAGTATGACAAACTCGGTTGTTTTTCGAGATATCTCAACGAATCTCACGAGATGTGAATTTAATTTTTTTTTACATACCTATCGAATTTGGTGAATATCGGATCACTATGTTATTATTATATAACTGCCATAGGAACGATCGTTTGAAAATTTTATGAAGCACTTTTTTCTTCCTAAATTAACTTTTCCAGATTCTGAATTACAAAATAGCGTTTTTAAAAGCGTTATAAAACAGGTAAACAGTGCAATAAGATATTATATCACAGTATTGACAGGCAGTCTAGCGAGAACGCATGTCTAAATTGGTAACCGTAACTGAAACCCTAACCGTAACAAAACACCGAAACCGAAATATCGAAATTATTCAAACCGAAATAACCAAATCAAGTATAACAATTAATATCGGTTCAATCAAAGATTAAATTCAATTATATTGTTAAGATGCAATCATCGTTTTTAAAACTAATTTTGATTTTTAATTTAAATATTGATCATATTAAACATATTTTAAACTTATATATTGTTCTTCTTAAATAGATATTAAATTTATGTATTAATCTTATCAAATAGATTTTTTTTAAAAGACATCATACCGGTATTTCGAAACTAAAACATACAAGAAACCGTTACGAAACCGAAATACAAAGATACAAACATAACCAAAACCCTAACTGAAACCGATATTTGTTTCGATTTGTTACCCTGGTTGTACATACGTTTTATTTACTCATTAAAAGAATAAAGAGTATGAGATAATCTCATAAAATGTATTTAATTTGGTTTTGTCAAATTTAGTTGCAGTTCCAGTTAAAGTGTCATGAAAAACACAAGAAATTTAATATGCACATATGTATGTACATATATACATTACTATTCCATTCAGTCAGATAATTATTACCCTGATGCCGCAGGTTAAGAATTAATTTTGTGGGGACTGCGATAAATGCGACGATTTATGTCTTTAATTTTACAGATTACTAATAACTGATAACCAATAGCGTCAACCGATATCGTTATGCTTGGTTGTCATATTTTGAAACATTCTTATCGTGAAAAGAACTATAAACTCTCTAGTCTAGAGGATACGACTATAAGATACCCTGATTCTATGCCCTTAGATACTGTAACTCGAATTTACACACACATACATACTTATCATATAATCTAGCTATAGGTTTTTTTTTCTATCTGTAGGGACGCCACCAAAATTATAAATCATCTTAGTCTGCGTATGATATCCATCAACCTACATAAAACATTTGTAGTTACTAGCTTTTATAGACTCTGAGACCGATGCGATCATACAGACGAATCCATGCCATAGAGACTCAAAATGACCAGAATGGATTAAGTACCAAATATTAAGAACTCATTTTAGTACATATACTTATATTAAGTTAGTTTTTAAATTGAATTTGTCATCTGGTTTAAATAAACTGTAACCTAGTTTTTAGATGATTGTTGAGATTTAAATTGAATTTAATTTAATTTGATAATAAAAAATATATTAAGTTTTATTTGATAATTTAAAACCTTATTTTAACAACCTACGATTATATAATATTTTGGTATCTCTTATAATTTAGTTGTAACAGGTTTTAGGTGCCGGTTGAAATAAGCTGTGAGCCACTGTAATACTTTATGGTGCCTGCTACACTCCCTTCTGCCGGTTACGTACATTTGCATTATACCCCACTGTATTAAGATAACAACAACAACAGCACACATTGCAGACAAAGGAAGTCGACTGGGTTGGCGTGTCTAAGTTTAACTTTTACTAGTACGCTTATCAATAGTCCATGACGCACCGCCAGAACATGCGGCATTACTGAAAGTTGAGGTGGCTCACAAATGGTAATTATCTGTATTTGTAATTATATATATGTATTTCTAGTCTTTTAGTTAATTTGCATAAGTACCGGTTTAAAGTTTAACATTGTAACATGATCTTTGCAGAGTTAGATTAACAATTAAATATAAATAATACAAAGTCAGCATCAACTGGCACTTGCCTGATAGAGAACTACACATATTTACATACATACATACATATGTATGTTATGAGGAAGGTTCAAGTGTTTAAGCTTACTGTGACACAATTGGAAAAATCGGTTTTTGTTGATGTTTCTGTTTTGCAGACGAATATCTAGTCACAGCGCCGATTTCATGAAAGTTCAATGACAAAAGTGCAATGACTGTTGATTTGCACTCATTGTGTGGATTTAGATATATTTTCATATGTATGTACATATGTACATTGTACATAAGAGAGCGGTCAGATAAGTAATTGGCCCTACCATAAAACCACATTTCTAGCCCCCCACAAAAATTTTATTCGATTAAGCTTAGTTTTCACCAGAGATAAATTCCGGTACCCCTGGGTAAACTCCATATAAAAATAAACGTTGGCTGGGGGGTAGCTGAATTCGGTCGTCTAAATTCCGCTGCGGCGATCTCCAGAAAAGTCATCAAACGGAGTTGTCAGATAATGCACGGCGTTGTTCAACGCTTTTGGCACAACAGCTGGTATTTCGTTACCCGGTGTAGAAATATATGCCTTGTTCATTCTTTTGACAAGGGGTTGTTGAAAGAGAAGAACGTGTGAATTTAAAAAATGTCGAAAAGTGAATTTAAAGCGAAAAAGGGGCGCCCGAACCTGTTCACAACGTAGGACAGAATTAACACGAAGAAGTGAATTGGCTCCGTCGTTTTCAGCCATTAAATATTGGACTGCTGAATTTAGGCGCGGGCGGACAAACATTTTTGACCAGAACCGTCCGGGACGTTCCAGTGAGGTCACAACACCAGAAATGGTAGACAAAGTCCACGGAATGATTTTGGATGATCGCCAAAACAAGCTGCAACAGATTGCTAAAGCCCTCAACATTTCTCGTGAACATGTTGGAAACGTTTTACACAAATATTTAAATATGAGTAAGCTTTCGCCTAGGTGGGTGCCGCGATTGCTCTCATTAGAAAACAAACGCAACCGCTTGATCATTTCGAAAGAGACTTTGGGATTGTGTTACCCAAATAAGATCGAATTTTTGCATCGTTTTCTGACTGTCGACGAAACTTGAATACATACACTAGAGAGCAAGCAACAGTCAAGGCAGTGAATTTCAACCGGAGAAAGGACGCCAAAAAAGACAAAGACAGGCCAACAATGTGATGGAAACTGTTTTCTGGGATGCCCGAAGCGTAATTAATGTCAATTATCTGGAAAAAGGCAGAGCAATTACTGGAGAATACTAAATTTTGAGCTTTTGGGATGATTTTATTCAGAACTGAAGATGAAAAAAGTTATCTTTCACCAGGAGAACGCTCCCGTTAAAAATGGAGATTATGTTGAAAAATAAAAAAGAAAAATACTAAAAAGATCGAATTTTCTTGGGTAGGTCGACTATTTATCATCCCACCCTCGTATGTGTACAAAATAATAAGAACAGCATAAAATAAAGCTTTATTCGTTCAAAAAGAATTCATTTAATATTTATATAGAATATACTTCTAATATTTAAATTGTACCCATACTTAGCAATTTATATCGCAAAGGATTCATGTCCTGCTATGTCCATATATTTTTTAATAGAATCTTTGTTGTCGAAAATATACGTTCAGTCTATAAAATCAATATCGTTTGAACAAAATCACTCCTTCGCTTGCCTTGAGCTGAGTTTCGGGTATTTTTTTTTGAGGATAAGTCTAGTATGGGGGCATCCATAATACCTGTGATCCTAACCAGGGTCAAATAACATTAGGCAAAAAAAAACTCTTGCCCTCATAAGCAGGAATTTTACTGCTAAGATCAAGAACTTTATTGTTCTATGATGTTGGGCATCTGTCTAAGGTCGAGGTTATCTTTGGTACCAAAATAAATAATTATGGTGAGCAGAAAATGTTTCTCTAGCAGACTTATGCAAAAGAAGGAGTGGATCCGAGTCCATAATATTCATATTATGAAGAAAGGCTCAATCGCCGTACATAAGTCAAGGAATCCTCAATGGATAGATAATAAGAGTAAAGTGAAAGATGGACAAAGGACAGAATATTATGATAAATTATGTCAAGAGAATAGCTGGAAGAATATGCCACTCTTTACGTATTTTTACGCCACTATAGAGTCCAGAAATGATAAAAAAAAGATAACCTCCTAAATTGTTAAAACTACTGTGGGAATCGGTTATCTGCCGTTTTCTCTCGTTGTTCTTATTATATCACAAACCTGATTTCCGACTTAACACAACAGAGTTGCTGTTATAAAATATAAGGGCATATGAGGGCATGAATTCTTCGGATATAAAAAGTTGAATACGTGTAATATTAAAATAATACAGGGTCTTATTGAAAAAACATTATTATAACAATTATTTTGAACGAATAAGCTTCTTACTTAAGCATTTTTTATTATTTCGTACACACGTGTATACAATTATTTGTATGTATGAAGGAATATATGTAAATTCATCGTTACATACATATGTACCACATAGCGTAAGCATTGTCTTGTGTATACGAGGGCTGCCGTCTATATTTCCGTTCTAGGCAGTTGACATTTCCACATCATTTCCAACATCACTCAGAACGTGTTGCCATTTGATCGTGAATTGTTTTATTTACAGAGATAGAGGCATCCTTGGGATTTCTTCCACCAGCATACATTCGATATTGCATAAACACCTGACCGTAAAAAAGGTTTGTTCTCGTTGGATCCCGCACAATTTGACAATCGCTTAAAAAAAGGCTCGTGTCGATTGGTGCAAAGAAATGTTGAAAAAATACGATTGCGGTGCTTTAAAATACGTTTATAAGATCGTCACAGTTTACGAATCATCGATCTAAGCGTATGAGCCCGAGACAAACAACAATCGACCATGTGGGACTTCGAAGACGAGCCAAATCCAACGAAAGTTGTTTGAGCAAGAAGCACTTCGAAGCAAATGGTCGCCTGTTTCTTCGGCAAAACTGGTCATGTGGCGACTGTTCCGCTTGAGCTACGTACATAGGACGGTCAATTCTGAGTGGGTCACTACAATTTGTTTGCCTGATGTCTTCGGAGAAAATCGAAAAACGAACAAGAGAAGACGAATCATTCTTCACCATGAAAATTCAACCTCTCACACATCGGCTCAAACAAGCGCCTTTTTGACTGGCCAAAACGTAGAATTGATGGGTCATCCGCCGTACAGCTCTGACTTGGCACCCAATGACTTTTTTTTTTCTCCGCACATCAAGAAAAAAAGTGCGTGGTCAACGATTTTGAAAATGCTGTTGAAGCGTTCAAAAACCACGTTTTGGAGGTGTCTCAATCGGAGTGGAAAAAGTGCTTCGACAATTGGCATGCAAAAGTGTATAACTGGAGAATACTTTGAAAAACATTAAAACAATTTTTGATGATAAATATTCGCATTTTCATTATTGGACCTGAAATATATGCGGCAGCCCTCGTACGTTGCTTACCTGTGCAGCTTGTAGATAAAAAGAACCAGAAATGATATATAGATGAGAGCTACGAAGACTAGCGGCAGGAGGAATGTAACAATTAACGGCGTTAGAAAGCGATAGAGCCATAGTGAGTAATCCAGATCGATGTAGGATGCTGTGTGTGTACATATATGTATATTTAAATACAAGGCATATATAAATAACTACACATTGTATTAAAAACTATGAGACATGTAATACTTACACAACATGCTCTGTGGATTCTTGATGAAATTGGCCAGAAAGTCCATTTTGAGGTATCGTTTCTACCCGTTATGACAGGTTTCCTGGATATTCACTCGTCTTTTTTTGTTTTTTTATTGCTGTTGTTTCCGTTGGTTGTCAGCCGACGTTGAGCATTGCTTTTGCTGGCCTAATTTCAACTTAAAGCTTACTTTCTTTCTTTATGCTTCACGTATTTGGCTTAAGAAATTAGGTTTTATTCTCACCGGCTTCGTCGTCGTTGACGATCGCCCTCAGGTGTTGATTTTATTATTTTTGTTTGTTTGCTCTTTTTGTTGTTGTTATTGTTTGTGTGCTCACTTATTCGTTGGCAACTCATTACTACTGATCATTTGGCACAGAGGGGAAAGATTCACGCGCGTTCGCTAGGGTCCGTAGAGCATTTTCATATGTACATTTAATTCTTATGAAATTATTTCATCGTACTTGTTTTAAGTGCGTTGTTATTGTTGTTCTTATTGTTGGGCATAAACGTTCGTCGTGCTGCCCGTCCGTCCGCTTGCTTTAAAGACAACTGAGGCCGAGCAGCGTCTGACACATTGTGTTTGGATTGCACCGTATCTTTTGTTAGCTGCTCTTTATGTTAATAATACTACTTGATGAGCTCAAATACGGTATTCAATGAGAGTTTTTTGTTTTTATTGTAAAGTGTGAATATATCGATAACACACTCGATAGTATACAAATATTAGTTGGATACCTGACCAGTGCTGCCATAAGTCGATAAGAAAAACAGAAGGCACGGACACCGAAAAAGGGACAAAAATGGGACAAACATTTTTAAAAGGTACGAAAAAAACAGGACAAAGAACTAAATAAGTAATTAAAAAGAAAATAGGTTAAAATGCCAAAAAACCAAGAAAAATTCAAGATTTTAGTGTTTTCTTTACTTTAAAAAACATTGAAGCCTTTTAAAAGTAGCCAAATTGGCAATAGCGATTTGCAGTAAGCCTTACTGCAAACGTCAGTATCGTGACCAATTGATGCCTTAAATGCGGGCTCATTAACAACGATTTCCGAAATTTTTGCTATACATTTCTTTTGGCAGTGTGCAAACCTTATGAACTGGCGCCATATGACTTTACAAGGGCGTAGGCAGGTGGGTAAGGCCTGGGGGGTCCATTGCCTCCGTTTTACTCATAACTAACCAATATTAAACTTCGAAAATCCACACAGAGTTGTATCACATCAAATAGCAAAAAATTTTAAACTCTTTTTTTTTGCTTGAAAGGTGTTGAGTATGAATTCCAACTGTGGTACTATTCAGGGAATTATATAAAAGTCAAAGCCTTAATTTTTCAGACATATTTGCGAATACACAAAATTAAGTTGCCAGAAATATTTAGAAAATTTTAAATATGGATATATTTGGTACAAAAAGAAATTTTAAATCAATAATTTTGACATTTGAAAGCACTGTACTTTTGGATTGTAAAAAATTTGTAGAATATGCCTGCGTATTGAAATTATTTTTGCGTTCGATAAAAAATAGTAACTTATATAAGTTTGCTAAAAATCCACTAAGACTAATTTGACTACAAGCATGTATTGGTAATACGAATATTCACTTGTGATCTACAAATCTAAGCAAGCAACCAAAAGTAGGTTTTCCTGAAACCAATCAATTAATGTTTTTAAATGTCACACAAATTGCGGAAAGATTTTATGAAATTTAAAATTTTTGTGATTAAATTAAATTATTTTGAAAATGTTAAAAAAACTGCATGAAATTAATTTTAAATGAATTAATTTATTATCGGGGGTTTCACAGAAATCGAAACCAACCGAAAGTCTCTCAAAATGCCATACATTTTATGGACATTTTCGGTTGGTTTAGATTTCTGGGGCACTCAAGTATATAACCCATACCTCAAATTATTAATTTTGTTGAAATTCAAAATTAATTTATAGCAGTCGACTTCGAAAATATATTCGGAAAAAGGCCCTTATGACATAAAGTCGCATTCACACTGCATAAATCATACAAAATTTAAATTAAGTAATTAACAAGTGAATGACCTCTATAACCAAGTCAACGCTAACATCGATGCCATTTATTTTTCTTAAATAAAATATATATTTTTAATGAATATTTTAATAGATATTAAAAACGGACTGACTTCCGGATAAGTAATGTTTCCAAAAAGTTTAGGGAAACATATTTTAAAAAAGGGCAAATCTGTCATGAAATAGGATGAATAGAATGAGTTGAATTCTAAAACTGATTTGATTTAATTTAATTTAGGTATCGTAAAAGCGAACCGAAATTACTTGACGAAACGACCCTTTTTGATCACTGGTTATATATAGGTTTCGAAAACAGGTTGCTTTCTGACAGAAAAGATGACTGAATTTGAGTAATCCTGAAACAGATTAGACAAATATAACAGCTGACGCGCAGAATGTCGAATGAAAAAAATTGTAATTCATTAATATTTTAATGGAATATTTAGTAATTATCACTGCGGACGGCAGTCCGCGCTAGTGACGAAAGCAACAAGTAGTGTGCTAAAGGCGACTAGCAATATATACACGAAGAATGGAAAATTTGCTACGACTATCAGATCAGGTCGAGTTATATACCGATCGAAAGGTATGACAGTAACTAACAAAAGTGCATACTAAGACTTTTGGTAACTCACCTGGTTCGTAAGATATGGGGGTGTAAGTGGGAGAGGCAAAATTTTTATGATTGCAGCTAGTGGGGCCGTTGGAGCCTTTTGGTTAAATTTTATAATTTTTTATTATTCTTATTAAAAAAATTGTTTCATTCGGCACATTGCGCAAAAGTTCACGATTCTTTACACCTAAAAATTTCTTTAATGCGCAGTGCCGAATGCCAAACAATTTTTTTAATATTAGAATAATTCAGATATTAAATGTAATAAATTTCGTCACGAAATTGGATATCAGAAATTTTGGGGCTAGAATAAGCTTTCGTCACTAGACTTTTACCTCGTGTAGAGGTTTTTTTTATGTATCTGTTTATAGAATTAATAGCAACAAAAGAATTCACATTTCGACATTGTCTATCAAAATAATTGAGATTATAGCTCACTTTTTACATAATTTCTGAACAATCTTCTCGTTGTTCGGCTTCTGTAGACCATCGCAATTCATATAAGGCTACGGCAATTCATTTCCAACTGCAAAATAATCTATAATTTAGCTGTAACTAAACAGCAGTTTTTTCAAAAATGTCTGAATGCGGGTGCAGTGCAATGTGGAAGGGTAGTTGGGTTTCTTTGAAAATACCGACTTCATATTAACGGCGATCAGTAAGTATTTGGTATAAATAAAATCTGAATATGTTTCAGGAATCCCATTATTATTTGACTTCATAACGTAGCATGAACATCTGGCAACGATGTTCAGCTGAGCGTTTCAGTCGATAATAATTTAGATATCGATATATTTACGATAACATGTTAAAAAGTTGATTAGTTCTCTGTGTGCTGCACGTGTTTAATTTTGAGTTTTTAATATTGTAATATTGCAAAGGTTCTAAAAATGGGTAAATTTCGATCCAAATTGAAGCGCCATAACAAAGGCAAAAACTGGAGCAAGGGCCAGTCAGCCGTATCGAATCCCGAGCAAATGAAGCATCGCCTGAAAGCAAAGTCTCGAATCTTTCAGCCAAATTTGAACTTGGGTATGTTAAAATCAAAACACACCACTGTTACAGCAATTTATTAAAATGTTTACTTTGACACCTTAGCATCAGCAGGTTCAGCAAACGGTCTCACCCTCGAAGCCGTGCACAAACATGAACAGCGTCTGGCATACAATACGGAAACGACAACTGTAAACGATGTGGCCGGTAGCCTAAAATCCTTTACTCTAGAAGATGATGACGGCATGTCCGGCTCTGGTCTTTCCGGTACTCAGCCTTGTACATTTAAGACCTTTCAGACTTTCGCATCCAACTACAGCAGCTGTAGCAACGTTAGCTTCAAGAAGCTACTCTCTGGCTTTCGGGCGTCCTCCGATTTGCACAAGGAGATGTTAGCTATATTAAGTGCTTTAACGGAGATTATACGCGAACGTGGCGGCACCGAGTCTTCCACTGAATACTTTCTGCTTCTAATCAGCCAAATTGAGGCCGCTACCGAGGAGCGCGACATCATTGCCGGCGTCGCATTGCTTTCCATGGGGATTAAATCTGTTTCAGCTCCGGTGTTGCGCAAACGTTTTGATCAAACAGCTGCCACTTTACAGCAGTTGCTGCATCGTTTTATTGAATCCAGCAATCAATCTGTCATACGCTACGTAAGTAATGTTGAATCTAATTTATCTATATACAAGGGGGCTCCGCCCCCTGCTTGCTTCGTTCACGAAAATGAAATTTAGTTGATAATATTAACTAAGTTTAGTCAAAGTAACCTTTAGAATGAGTTTGGTTGAGATTTCTTAAGAAAGAAAAACAATTTTCATACTAATCGGTAATTTGCATTACATTGTTCCTATGGCAGCAATATGATATAGTAATCCGACTTTTACCAAATGTGGTCAGAGTGATGAATGACAGTCCTAAACATATAATCTGTAAGTTTGGTTAAGATATCTTAATTTATATAATATAATGCACATTAACTTTTAGTATGAAAAACTTTTTTGTTTCTTAAGATATCTTAACCAAACTTACTTTGGGACGGTCTCTTACATTCTGACAAAATTTGGTCGAAGTCGGATTACTATATCATATGAAACTAACCTTTAGTATGAAAAACTCAGCAGCTGTATGATATAGTAATCCGACTTTGACCATATTTGGTCAGAATGTAAGAGACAGTCCCAAACATCTAATCTGTAAGTTTGGTTAAGATATCTTAAAAAACAAAAAGTTTTCCATACTAATGGTTAATTTCATCCGATTATTGCTATGGCAGCTATATGATATAGTAATCCGACTTTGACCAAATTAGGTCAGAATGTAAGAGACAGTCCCAAACATCTAATCTGTAAGTTTGGTTAAGATATCTTAAGAAACAAAAAAGTTTTCCATACTAAAGGTTAATTTCATCCGATTATTTCTATGGCAGCTATATGATATAGTAATCCGACTTTGACACGTTGATGTGTCAGTCAGTCAGTCAGGACAAAGAGTTTTATGTATATAGATTTCAAACAAAACAAATCAAATTATTAACGCACGCTCAAAAGAGTTTCAACAAGTTTGGATGAGTTGAGTATACGTTGAGCATATTTTTGTACATTGTACATACTGACGTGTGCAAAGTAATTTGCTCAATAATACTAAAATAATTTTTTCTAATATATTTTTTTACTATTTTTATAGTATATATAAAAGTATTTAAAGTTCGTTAGTATTTATATCCTGATGTGTCCATATTTTATAATCCGGATAACTTTATTCGGTCATCTCAAAATTTTGGTGTTCGAAAAATAAAAACAAAAATAATTCAGCGTTCGATTTCAACAGAAGTATTTACATTTTTTGAGTACACACTTACAGATGTGGTCAACTAAATAGTACAAATGAAATGCGAAAGAAAGCTATTTTATTCAATGAAAATCCAATCTTTAAAAATAAAAGTTTAATGGCAATTCATAGTCTAACTATTAAAGTAATTAAATATTTAACAATAATTGAGTGGTGTGGTTATATACATAAATAGCACATTTTCATAAAGTTGCTAACTTTCGTCAATAAATAAACTTAGAACTATTAATTATTAAAACTATCTAACTATTTGGAGGAATAGCCATTATTTTCAATCACTACATTGCATTTTTAACCTATCATTTTCACCAGATCCTGGCATCTCTCCTTTGAAATGAAATTCCAAGCGTATTGAACCAAACCGAAAGCTTAACCATAACATCATTCCACAGATTTTTCTCTGGGCTTTGGATCGTCAAGTTCAAAACAGTAATGGATTCGTCCTTGAGCCACTTTAATAATCTTAGGGGTGTGCCTTGGGTCATAAATGTCCAAGTTACCTGCATATGCACAAACGTATATGGTTCCATTTGGTTCTTAAGGATGTCGATCCATTGTATCACAAATTCGACAAAACCTAACCATGCCATGCCAGGAAATGGCACCCAAGTAAATTATGCTTTCTCCACAATTCTGCAAGGTCTTCATTGTGTTTTTGCAATTTTATGATCGGCCTCTTGAATTACAAACAACGGTTCTACTATCGAGTCCTACTACACTTATTTTCGTCTCGTGACTCCAGAGTAAATTTTTCCAAAAATGTAGCTTTTTGTTTTGGTGAACCTTTTGCAAAGCGCTTTCTCAGCTCTCAGCAGGTCTGGATTTTTTCTGCTGATGCTTCCAAACAAAGAAAAATCATTAATTCGTCTTGAGACGAAATTTCTGAACACTTTGATACCACACTCAAAATTATTTTCTTGCATAATTCGACGCAACGGCTTCAAAGGATCAACCGTACTATAGGTCTATCGGTGCCGAGGTCCGTCATTTGTGGATTTTGCTTTTTTTTTATTTTTTGCTTAAACAATTTTTAATTACTTGTATTAACTAATTTAAGTGCGTTGCGTAAAATTTTCCTAGAACTAAGTCATTATTTCAACTATTTCATCAATTGTTTCCCTTTATTGACTGAGGTTCCGATCTTCAATAGATCAATGATTTTTGCGACCCACCCCTATCAAGTTACTTATTAATTTCGCAAAATCCTGAACACCAAAATTGTATCCAAATCCACTTTAAAGTTGAAATGAACTCCCTTCACCATGCAATAATCGTGCCAGCAAAAAAAAATACTTGTAAAAATAAATGAAGTAGATAATGGTTATTATTTGGTTTTATACCATGTAGATGAAAGTAATATACGTTTGAGTTCATAATTTGAAGAAGTCGGCTGAGAAATAGTAAAGAAATTATCGAACAAAAAAACTGTTTAGATTTGTGCCATTTAGTTGCATACGGCTGTAGGTCCTAATATTTGATCGTGCCTGTTCCGAATTCCGAAAACGATGAGAATTACCGCAATTTGAGTTGATAGCTGTTCCGAATTTCGCAAATCGACAAGAATTGTCGTTTTAAAAACGTGTGCTGTAAGTCAGCGCAATTAAAAGTAACTGATATTTAAAGCAGTAAAATAATTTTGAACATTTTTAGAATCGTTTGAAATAACTGTTTAAAGTTAAAGTAAATTCTAAAAGAATTTTTTTATAAACATCTATAAATGACTAAACCGACCTGTTCTGAGTTCCACTTTAATTTTGGTTATCGATACCAACTCTCGCAATCGAAAACTGCTAGAGTTGCTTCAATTGAATAATAAAATGAAAATCAAATATAAAATAAATCGAATTCGGAACAGGCCTGAATATAAAGAAGAAGCTCCCTGATTATTTCCGCTCATTTTGGCCCTTTTGTACTTTTTTTTTGCCATAATTCTTAAACATTTTCTGATCCTAGCTTCTATCACTTCTTTCTGAACATTCTATAATGATAATGCTTTGAATAAAGTTTTGGCGATTGAGCCTTTCACTTAATAACTTCAATATTATTTGAAGATGTTTTTAATATTTTGCACACGTCTTCTGTATTAGACAATCTCTTAACTGAATGATACTATTATATTGTTTATTGTGTTTAATTTTAGCTGATTGGCTGCTTATCTGTGCTGCTCCGCGCACAGGACTACGCAACGTGGACGTACAGCTCAACACTTCAATACTTTGATGCACTGCTGTCATTCAGCATTCACTCTAGGCCCAAGATTCGGAAGGCAGCCCAACATGCCGTAGTCTCCATAATTCATGGCAGCTGTTTTATGCTGCCAACAACGCCAGTTGAGAATGATGATGTTGATGATAAGGATGTTAAGAAAAAACTGCAGCAGCAGCAGGCATTGAAAATTAAACATCATCCGGCCAGCGGTCGTGTAACAAAATTCTGTTTGGCTCAGTTTAAGCCCGAAATGCTGGCAAATTCACAGACGACTTTGTTGCATACGCTGGCGCTGTTAAAGGATTCGCTAGCTGGCTTCCGGAACGAGGATATACGTAGCGTTTGTGAGCATCTGTTGTCAATAATGACCGCTGCCAATGTCCTGGTGCGGACCAATTGTTTTCAGGCATTGCATGCTCTGTTCCTCACACGCAGCACCAATCTGAACGCAACACTGTGCGCCAAGCTCATTGCCGCCATACACGAGTATCGGCCGGATCGTAGCGATGTACGTCAAACGCTTGCCTGGATCACAGTGCTTAAGGAGGGTCATATGCATTTGGCCACACTACAGCTCGATTTATGCATACAAGCACTGCCGCGACTCTTTGATGTCTTCACCGCAGACCTTTGGCTATCAGATCGCAGTGAGCTTGTCGTTGGAGTTTCCAATTGCATTAAAGAACTATTACAGGATTGCGTGTCACGTGCCTGTGCCACACAACAACTGGCCGATAATTATCGCCAGTCAGTGGCCAAAATTATCGCCTCCCTTTATAAGGTGCTCAATGCACCCTTTGGCGAGATTTTGAAATATGTTATACTGATATTCTCAATTGTCTTCGAAGCGTGCGGCAAACATTTTGGGTATGTAGCATTCTGTTTAAAGGAAAACTATTCAAGTTTTTTTAGTCATATTCATACAGGGTGCGCCATCTTTTATGTCGGTATGTAAATATTGAATAACTTTGTCATTAGTGAACCAATTGACTTGAGTAGACCAGTGTTAAAAACCTCAGTTCAGCACAATTTTAATCATGAATCGCTTCACTCCGAAAGAACGCGCTGAAATAGTGACGCTTTACATTGAAAATAGTCGTTCAGTTGTGTTAAGCAAATTTTGATGACTGACGAGGCCCATTTCACACTCTCTGGCGGCGTTAACAAGCAAAATTGCCGCATTTGGGGAACGGAAAATCCACACGGGATTCATGAAACACCATTGCATGATCAGAAAGTGACTGTTTTGGCCGGTGTCTGCGCCAAAACCATCATTGGCCCATTTTTCTTCAAAAAGGGCACATTTTGCTGTGTCCAATAAAGGCGGCCACTTGATTGATGTTGTTTTCAAAAACTAGTCTGAAGAAATTGTACAGAACCAAATTAAATAAAAATATCTCATACTTGAAAATCGGTTGTTTCTTTACAAAGATATTCAATGTTTACATACCGACATAAAAGATGGCGCACCCTGTATTCTTATACGTACTTCGTGCAATCTGTAGAATATGGGACATGTACTTATTGACATTTAACAATAGTATTTGGTAGTTTAAATGTAACTTGATGATCATGTATTTATACGTTACATTATATTGCTTCTTACTTATACTTTCTTATTTTGCCCGCCAAACAACTTATGTTAATTTGACATAAAAAAACGCAGTTAAAATAACTTCAAATCTTCATGTAATTTTAAATTGATTGTAAAATAAAAATTCTCTTGCTCGAGATGGATTGCACACTAACACCGAATAGCATATTGTTCCACAGATTTTGTATAGTTAACAATTATTTGTTATATTGAAATGTGTTTACACAAATATTTTAGACATTTAATTACCTTTTCGAAACACTACAAAAAAAAATTATTTAATACAATTCATATATTATAAAGACGAGAATTGGTATTAAGATGTGCTAAAACTTGTATTTTTAATAGTCAAAAATGTTATCTAAATCCTTTCATAGTTCCTAGCCGCGTTTGCGTGCAAACTTGTTTTCGCAAAATTTGTTGTGAATAAATTTGGGTGGTCAGACGGTTGTGCAAAGCTTTTAGTCAAATATTTTGTTTGTCTGACCATTTCTTAACACTTTTTGTGCATAACAAGCTTAACATTGCTGAAATTGACCAAATCTCTAGCCAAAGTGTTAGAGATTTTAGAACCATCCCGAACAGGGGTCTGTGTCAACTAAAATCAATTTGAGTTGGTTTTTGGATGGTTTGTATTTCTGTAGTACTCCTGATAAATTACTTTTGCTAGTCACGGCTACAATTTCAATAAGATTTTATAATTTAAACATAACTGTAATTCGACAAGATAAAACAGAGAATCATAATATTATTTAAAACTTATATTTTGAAATAACTAATTTTATTATTACTAATATTTTAAAAGTTTTATTTAAATACAAATTTTATATAAACTTTTAATTTATTTATTACAGTGCCGAGCTGATACCCTCGTTAACAACAATTGGTAAACGCTATGAGAGCCAGACAGCTCTGCGATTACAGATTGAACACACACTAATTAGCGCCATTAAGGCTCTTGGCCCGGAACTTGTGTTGAATGCCTTACCGCTGAACAATGCCAGCGGCGGTGTGAGCCTAGAGCGGTCATGGTTGTTGCCATTGATGCGTGAAGGTGCCCATGGAGCCAGCCTACAGTTCTTCAAAGAGCACATTGTTCCACTTGCATTGAATACTCAGGCAAATTGGCGCAAATTTTCAGTGGAAGAGCAAAACAGCTCAAAGGCGCACATTTATGAGCTGTTAAGTTGCCAGTTGTGGGGTCTATTTCCAGGATTCTGTCGACATCCACGCGATCCAGAATATTTGCGAAAACTGGCGCCTACCCTAGGTGAGGTCTTGGAGAACAATCCAGAGTTTCGTGCAGCCATCTACGATGGTCTGATGGAACTTCTGGACGATAGCCAAAGTCCCGCATGCCATGAAGCCATTGGTCAATATGCTCGCAATTTTCTGCCTCGATTGTTTAACATATACACACAAAAGCCGACCGGCACCTATGAGGCGGATCAGCGCAAGCGTGCTTTGGATGTCATACGGCTGTATATCGCCCGTGCACCCGCTGACGTAAAAGCCCAGCTCTTTGAGAATGCTCAGGGACTTTTGGCGGCCAGCTCAGTGGCGAGCTTTGAATACGATGCATATTTTGATATTAATGCAGCGATTGTGCGTGTTCAAAAATGTCGCGGTATTGAGAAATATTTCGAAAAGTACATGGCGCCCGTTCTACGCAACGATAAGTCCAAGTTAGTTTCCCGTGACGAACAGAAGTTAAAGAAGCAACAGCGCAAAACCTACGGGTAATCTAAATAACTTAAATTTACATATAATTTTTTGTTGTATATTAATTTATTATTCTATTAGGTTACTACGTGAACTGATGACTTCTGAGCAGGCTTCGTGCCAAAAATTCACTCGCAAAAACTGTATTATGTTACAGCAAATACTTCTGGAGGCCTTTAGCACCACCTGTAGTGTCTGTCTGGCGTCACGATTGCAGTAAGCGATTTTTTAATTCCAAACAGTGACAGACTAATTATACTAAGGATTAATATGGAGGATTGTTGATATTTTTAAAATGTCAATGTCAACAATATTTCAATATGAACAAAATATTATGTTTACTTTATACTTTTCACACAAAATAGCGAGAATATTCGATACTTAGGCGAGACTTCAAATTAATTATGTGTCCGCTAGTTGTTACTATATTAGATGAAGTGTTAAGTTAAAAATATCGCACAATAATATTGTTACTGATGCTATGTTTTGAAAAAATATCGCTTACAAATATTGTATTATCAGTGTTGCAAAGTCTTCAGATCCTCATAAAGCTATATCAGCATTTAAAAGAAAGCTAGAGGATTTTCAAGAAAGAGATAAAAGTGTAAGGACACAACTTTGACCCTAGAAAGTAGATACAAATATTATTTTTCAGATCAGTATCAACAGCTGAATTTAAACTAAGAGAAACTAACTAAAATCCGAGAGTTCAGAATATTATAATTTTAATATAAAACGTCAAACGTTTCGTTGCCTCGTATTTTTCGAAATCGATTATGAAATACTATCTATTGTAAATATAAATATTTAAGGCTTGAATGCCTATTTAAATGTCGAATCATTGCCACTTAGTCCGCATATAGTCTGAGTAGAGACACGAAGTTTGGCCTGTAGGTTTCTATATACCATTCGCAGATCAAGTTAATTTTCAATTAATTAATGCTACATTTGCGAAACTTGCAACCAGTATTGTCATATAGTTTTGTAAAAACTAAAATAAAGCTATAATAACTTTCAATATAGCTAAAATTCCCACCAGCCATTATTTAACAATTTTCTCCGCGATTGACATTTGTAAAACTGCAAAATTGACGAGAAAATAGCCCTTCCCTTAACTAGACATTTAAATCTGAAATTTATATTTGTACACAGTTGTCTTAAGTCGTTGCTGGATTGCCGGACTAATCTAACTTACAACGATCAGCTGGTGATGAAAGCCATTCCGGAGGCAGTGCTCAATTACAAAGAGTTCTCGACACGCAAGGAGCAGGTGGCTGAGCAGGTGATCAAACTGATTGTCAATCTGTATCAAGAGGCTGGCAAGATCAATGAGTTTGTGGACATCTTGACTGCTGGCTTCACTGGCGACGAATCGTTAATAACCAACACGATTCTCGCCTTTCGTGCGGTACTACAGCAGCAGGGTCAGCATCTAACTGTGAGTACTTTAGAGTTTGTGCTGCAACAGGTTTCAGTCTTTCTGGTTCAGAAGTCACGGCATCAGTCGGAGGCAGCCGTTGCTTTTCTCATTACATTCATCAAGGTGATGCCCATACCGCTGGTGGCCAATCATCTCGAGACGATTGTAAGTGCATCTTGATTGTATTTACATATTGAAAATGTCTCGAGCATTTTATATTCCTTTTATTTACAGATGCGCGCACTGTCGGCAATGACAAAAGACACAAAGCGCTATTGTCGCATACAGATTGGTTATTTCCTAAAAAAGCTTTGCAAGCGTTTTACCACAGAGGAGCTTGCACGCTTTGTGCCTGGAGACGACGAAGTAACCCATCGCCGGCTCAAAAAGATACGTAAGCAAATGCGACGTGATACACGTAAAAAGCAAAACGAAGACGCACAAGCCGAAAGTTCCGATGAGGAGCTGGTGGGAGATTTGGAGCAAAAGACCTATACGTAAGCTAGAATATTAATCAATATTATGATTTTAGTCAGTCACAGTTCAATTCACAATTTTGTAGAATCGATGATATTTTGGCTGATTCAGACTCAGACTTGCCCGAGGATATGGAAACAGAGGATGACGCCGCTACTACAAAACTTGGAAAGCTCAAATCCAAGTCCGAACAATCGCGCAGCACCTACATTCGCGAGGATGCCGACGAAATTGTCGATCTGGCAGATCTTAAGTCTGTTGGCAATGTTCTGAGTAAGTTTAATGTTTCATTTCAAAATATTGCCTTGTCTAACTTATTTACATAGCAAGCGGCTCTGGAACAGCCGCTGCTAGCAAGCAGTCGAAATCAAAGCCACAGCTGACCAATGGCGGGTTCAAGATTGCAGACGATGGTCGTCTCATTATTAGTGACAAGGCACTTCGTGGCCAAGGTAAAAACGATGGTAATAATGATTCAGACAGCGATGAGTCCTCAGCTGATAGCGGTCATGAACCGGGTGTTGGTGGTGGCAATTCAAAGCGTGGCATGGAAGACGACTCCAGTGACGAGGAAGAACTAAAACAAGCTACAAGTACCAAACGCAAGCGCAAGTCCAGTGATGCACTAAGTATGCTCTCAGGCAAGATTGGCGCCAGCACACGAAAAGGTATACATCGTCCTCTTGGCGAAAAATCCAGTGATGCCATGTCAGTCAAATCGGGCGCAGGAGGCTTTAGCAAAGCTCCTGGCACGGAATACGGTACCAAAAAGGCCAAAGGCGACATGAAACAACGCGGAAAATTGGATCCCTATGCATATATTCCGCTCACACGGAATACGCTTAACAAACGGTTAGTCGGCTTTATCTAAAAATAAGAAAAACACCTAATAAAATCTTGATATTTAATAGTAAACGCGCTATGAACTCACGCAAGTTTAAGAACGTGGTGCGGGGCGCAGGTGCAGATGAAACAACAACAACCACAGGGGGAACAGCCCGTAGAAGCGGTGGACAGCGTGGACGTGTCGGCAAGTCCTACAAATGAGTGTAAATTTTCCGGATCATAAAGATAACTTGGATAAAGTAGATTAAAAGTTTCTGTTATATAAATACAATATTGTTTTTACATGAATACACATATGTATGTATGTATGTACACATAATAATATTTCATCAGCTGAAAAATTCATGTTTTCAAACCCTGTATCAGAAATATAATATATTAACTTTATGTAAAAATATGTAACAGCCAGGAGGTCAGTTTATCTCGTAGTCGACCACACTCAAATAAAGCTTTCTTACTTGTTAAAACACAAATTTGCTAAGTCCTTAAAGTTCTTGGTAGTTCTATTTCGACGTACGACACTGTCGCAAAAAGGTATCGTATTTGGCAAAAGCAAAATTTTACAATAAATCGGATTCTACTTTTCTGTGTTTTTTAATTTAAGGCGACTTCTTTGCATACTAGAGATTAGTATAATTCAAATTGACATATTTATTTTTAAAAAAATAGGCTGCTTTTTAATCTTCAACATTAGCATCAAAAGTCAATTTCGTGTCATATACGACAATATCGCACAAAGGGGTCGATATGTACATATATGCATAGAGCACGCTTGATAATACATACATATGTATATTGAATATATCCAGATACATATTAAAAATTTAAATGCTTTCGAATTGCTTTTCAATGTGTGTCTTGCGCCACTCGGCGCTAGGGTCCAATTCCGCCATGGTCTCTTCGATAAAATGAAGCTTGTTGTGAGCATCGACTAGAATTAGAGTGTGTGTCCGACTGCCATAACAGTGCTCGGCGATGTGAACGTTTAGAGCGCTGAGACCTTCGCCCCAGCTTGGAGCACGTCGTTTCAGTTCTGCATCTGGCCAAAATTTTTGTTTGTTTTTAAGCAATTGTAGCAGCTCTGTGCTCAAAGTCTGCACATTCGAGTGACCATATTTGCTCACTATCTGTCCAAAGTGCTCCTGACCGTAGCGCACTTTCTCAAAGGGGCAGGCGGGCAAACTGTTGCCAAACCCGCAACATTGTCCCTGTTCGAAAGATGACAGCGTTGGCGGCATATTGCTAAGCAGATTGATTTGAGCCGGTTTCGAGTCATCACTAAAATTAGAACAAGTATTAATGGGCGCAAATAATGGGTTGAGTTCTAACGTCGAATGCTTACCCAATTTCAATGGAAACAAAATTAAAGGCACTGTATTTTGTGCAGTCATCTAGCAGGTGCTGATTATAGTTG
This sequence comes from Drosophila kuntzei, assembly GCA_035042165.1. Classification (NCBI taxonomy): domain Eukaryota; kingdom Metazoa; phylum Arthropoda; class Insecta; order Diptera; family Drosophilidae; genus Drosophila; species Drosophila kuntzei. The sequence goes on from JAWNLU010001751.1 coordinate 44,597, forward strand.
TGAATATTGTGCTGGTCATCCGATTGGCGTACATAGTCCGCAACGATCATGCCGCGTCCTAGTAAGAAATGTTCGTTATTTGATTGCCGATGTTTGTTTTGGCTGCTGTTGTTACAGCCATTGTTGTTGGTGTTGTTATGCGGTTGCAAAATGTTTTTGTGCGCTTCGAAACAAAGGAAATTGGTGCGTTATCAATTGTGAATAAAATGAAAGCAGTCAAATTATTGAAACGGTCATGAGCTGTTGTTGTTCTCATTGAGGTGTCTGTGTGTGTATATAAATATGTAAGTTGCGTTTACCAGCTGCATTTCGGGGCTTCGGTTCTCCGGTTAAATTAAGCAGTGCGCCGACCTTAAAGATGTTTTTATTGCTACCAATTGCTAACCAGGTGCCACCCTCTCGACCTGGCTCTAAGTCAATACCTGTATATCGAACAAATTTTATTATTATTAGTTACATTCATAGATAAATTATTAATTTTTCTACGTCAAAATAAAGTATGTGAACTTTTCTGCTTGTTAAAACAAATACATATGTACTTTAAGTATTGTATGTACTTAGACTTACATACATATACATATGTATGTGTATATTGATTTCGTTCCACTTACCTCCATAAACATGTTCGGAATTTGACCACTTGGCAGCAGTTAGAGTCTCGCGGGCAAAAAATTCATCACGATTCGATGCCAATATGAGTTTGTAGCCGTCACTGTTGGGCTGTGAGTTAGCATAGAAGAATATGACACACATGATACCTGACACTCAAAATTTGGCTTGCTTCTGTCTGTTCTATAGCATTAATATACGTCGCAGTCTGTGGCATAAATGTGTACATAATAAGTAGCACCAGCTAAAAATCAGTCTCTCTGTTGCTTTGTTTTAGGGCTTAAATTTATCACGAAATTATCGCTGACTCAAACAGTCTTATCCGTTATTGTGCTTGTTTACGACACGCCTTCTTGATGAGATTGCGATTTCAAGACAAACACAAATGTGTATAGTGATGTGAGTAGACAAAGTCTACCGACATTAAACTGAACTTTGTAAATAAGGTAAAATTCTGTTATATATCGAAAGTTTCAAAATGAAAATAGAAACAAACATAAAGGTCGCTTTATTTTAAAAAAAATTAAAAGAAAAATTTAAAAAAATCGCCCAATTTTGAGAAAAAAAATTTGGGGTAAGTTTCTGTTTTATACCGAACATATCCAAATCAAAAAAAAATTTAAGTAGAGGGCGATTTATCATGAATTTGGAGTCAAAAATTAGTTGGAGTGTCAACTAGTCTTTATTTTAAATTGAATTTTATAGTTTCTATACAAAATTAACTTCTTTTGTTGTTTTGTACAACTTGTCAATATTATGGTTCGTTTACCAACACTACTTTTATCGGTTCTGTCCATTTTATGACCTGTTTACCATCTATGTACATCCAATGGATTTGTTAATTTTATTGCGATAAATTTCAATATAAAAAATATAACATGCAAAAAGATCATTACATTGAATATATAGCGAAATTCCAAGTCCAAAAGAAGTTCGAAAACCGCAGAGAAAGGATTCATGGCACATTCCTCGCCCTTAGGAGTTTGTACTGCCGTAGATGTATTTATAATTTTGTGTCTGGTTATTTTATAAAGTGGGTGCCGCAGACAAAAATTTTTTTAAATCACCCGATTTGTGTTTCAAATTAAACGGCCTATTATTTAACACACCAGAAAGAAAAGTAGTGTTGGTAAGCGAGCTATAATAGTGAAAAGTTGGACAAATCAAAAAAAAAATATTTTATATGAAAACTTTAAAATTCAATTTAAAAAAACCAGTTGATACTCCCAACAAATTCATGACAAATCGACCTCTATTAGAGGTTATTTTTTTATTCGAACTTTACCCTTTTTTTAAATTGATTTGACTCCATTTTATTGCGTACACTTTTTTCATCTAGTCAATATATAGACCGAGACATATATTTTCACAAAACTCAAAGAAATACAAACTGTTAGCAAAAGTGTCGAACAACGTCGCATTTTATCTGGCAGCTCTGTTTGATGGCTTTGCTGAGGATCGCACTAGCGAAATAATTTAACTTAGTCTTCGCCACTCTTATTTTTATACGGAGTTGACACCCTGCCAACAGTATTTTTCAGTGGTGAGATAATAGCTTAAGCTGTTTCAGGAATACCCTAAATTAGAGATGGGATTTTTAGTTTATTGCTGAATAAGTTTAATCGTTCCTTTTTAATCATGAACTGAATCAGTCATTAAATGATGAACGATAAATAAGTCATTTGGCTAACGGTGAGCGATGAATAGGTCAGTTATTCTGTTGTTCATGCCAGATACACAGTTGTCAGAAATCGACCGTTAAAATGACAGATTTGAAAAAAGTAATGTAAAGAAAAGAGATAAAAATAAAAAAAGAAATGCTGACATGGCTAATCATCAATGCACCCATAACACAAAGAAAAATGTATGATTTAAGTGCATTGTTTTAGTTTAAAAAAAACCATTTAAACCTCATAAGAATCGATAGAAAAAAGCTGTTCAGGATATTATTAGTCGATTAGTTAGACCGATAAGTCTATTATCTCCAGCCCTGGTATATTGCCGACTACAAACAATCTGGCAACACTTTGCAACCAGTTGAATGCAAGAGTAAGCGTGTTGATGAAACAAGATCAATTATTTTGTTTTTTTCTTGTGTAAAACGTGTGTGTTTCTTAACAAAAACTATTGCGAACCAAACTATATGTTTTGGAGAACAATTTAAGCATATAATACATGAGCTGAAAGCTATTTCAAACAGATAGCTTTGCTTTTAAAAATCAGCCACAATTAAACCCAACACACACGCAACGCGTGTATAAACATATGTATGTACTATGTACATTTGAGCAAAGC
>JAWNLU010001751.1:52500-128898 GCA_035042165.1 Drosophila kuntzei
ACGAAAAATAGTCAGTTTAGCATAATTCTTTACTCCGTACTTTGCGCAAAAATTTTCAACTTCTTTATACCTTAAAATAACCTTTTGCGCAGTGCCATAGTAAATAAAGTTCTCGCCTGAGCACCGACATTGCGCCTTAAAAATTCAATATCATGTAAAGTGGACGTAGATACATTTCACAATCACAAGACAACGTAGTAATTTACAAAAAAATATTCTAGCTCGAATATCCACGAATATCAGAAGTTCTGGTCCACGGAAGTCTTACGTTGACTGTTTTTATGTGGTTAGTGGTATAGTCAACTTTAACATTCTTTTTATACAACGCTAACAAAACATTTTTTTGTGTTGGAACATAACTCTATACATAAACACACTTTTCTTCCATTTAATTATAACAAAAGTTACTTTGGACGTAAAAAGCGCGGGAAAGCTTTATGATGCACCTGCTGAAATATATGTTGTGTTTGATAGCTCACAGCTGATCAACTAGAGCATATCGATCAAACAAGAAACTATAGATTCCCTCAGTGGAATATTAGTAATCGATAGAGAAATAAACGCTTTGAAAATTAAATTACATGGAGCTAGATCCGTCATTTCGCCCAAAGTGCTACGGTATGGTTTGAGATATTTGCAAATCAGCTCGAGTCAAAATCTCTAGAGATTTCTGTGGCACACCCGATTATTTATTAGCTTTCCATTGATAGTTGTCTTGGTGAAATTATGCACTTTTTTCTTGATTTTCAAGCTTAATTCTAACTTAGCACGCGTCACGATAAATTAATGTATTTTAACCTTAGATGAAATTTTCAAGTTTAGTTTATTGCTGTTGCAAGAGACAATTTTGTTTAAAATTAGATTTAAGTTGATTTTCCGAAATAATAGGTTATTTATAAATTTTATATTGCTGACCTTTTGAAAAATATGCAATCATTACTACTAACGAGTTTTTCAATAAGATCGGGTCGATGTTGCCATGGAATAAAACTAACTGTGTTTGATGTCCTTCAAGTCAATATCACTCATCAGTCATCGCTCAAGTTCAGCCGGATCTATGCATTTCAAATGTTTTGACAAAATCATTTAAAACAGCGCTGGGCACGCCATGGCTCTTTCTGCTCCAAGTGTTCTTTCCGTAGTGTTTTTGCATGTAAATATACTCTAAATATACAGCTTGGGACTTTGTATGTACATTAGTTAGACTATAGTAGAACTTATTACATCACTGTGGACGGCAGTCCGCGCTAGTGACGAAAGCAGCACGAAGTGTGCAAAATGCGACTACCAATATATACCCGAAGAACGGAAAATTTGCTATGACTGTCTGATCAGGTCGAGTTTTATACGAGTTGGAAAGGTATTAACTAACAAAATTTCCTGCTTTTGGTAACTCACCTGGTTCGTAAGATATGGGTGTGTAAGTGGGAGGGGCAAAAATTTAATGATTGCATTTGAAAATGATTTGAAAATGAAATGAAAATTCAGTTTGTCTGTTTGTTTGCATCAAAGCGCTAAAAAAGCTTAGATTTTATGATGAGGAATTACTTCTTATCAAAAATCTAGAAGCTTTTGTTCTACGACTTTAGCGGGAAATAGCTAGTTTAGCGGGAAATAGCTAAAACCCGATAAATTTTGAACACCCATAGTTTCCAATCCGAAGAAGCAACAGATAAGTTCTATATGTCGTTAGAAAGGTATCTTTGAGGGCTTTTAGACGTGCCTTGAATATTTTTTTGCAAAGTGCTGAGGTAAAATGCTGCAGATGAAAAAAGGCGATTTATTCGAAAACGTCTTTCACGATTTTTATTAAATTTCAATATGTTGTAATACGCAAAATTTCTCGACTTTTGATATACATACATATGACTGTTAACTGAATATACACATTTTACGTGTATTTACTATACTAATTAGAAAATCAAGCTTTAGTACGAAAACTTTTTTGTTTCTCAAGATATCTCAACCAATTTGACACAATATTCATTTCAGTTGGTCTTATACATTCTGACCAAATTTGGTTCAAATCGATCTACTATATCATATAGCTGCTATAGAAACGATCGGTCAAAAATCAAGTTTTAGTACGAAAAACTTTGTTGCGCATCTGGGTTTGCACATGTTGTCAGTGTGATCAAAGTGTGATATCTCAAAAAACAACAAAGTTTTTCATACTAAAACTTGATTTTTGACCGATCATTTTTTATATCCTGACCAACATTGGTTAAAATCGGTTTGCTATATCATATAGCTACCCTAATTATTTTTTATATGAAAGTAAGCCTTTCAATAATTTTTTATCAAACCAACAATGCCAAAAGCACATGAAATTTACTAAAATTTCTGATATCTTCCACAAAAAAACTTTACAAAGTAAAAGTCAAAGATACTCGTACTGAACCCTCTTCGATGATGCCGACTGGAAATGGCGCTACAGTGTTCCTGACCAATGTCGGGCGACGCTCAGCAAAGATCAGGTGTCGAAACTATGTGCTCTGGTTTTATAATTGCCAAGGTATATGGGATAGACTTTCGGTCATGGTACTGAGGTATATTTCTAAAAACACTTACACCTTTTGGAAAGTTTTAATCTCAAAAGCATAAGCAATTGCAAAACTTTCTGTTATCACATAAAAAACTTCTACACGAGATAAAAGTCTAGTAACGAAAGCGAATTCTAGCCCCAAAAAAATATCAATTATTCTAAAATAAAAAATATTTCTATACCCAGTGCAAATTAAAAATGGCCAAAAGGGGGTAAATGTATTTTACAGAATGTATGACGTGGCAGACCCCATAAAGTATAAATATTCTTGATCCGTACGAACAGCCGAGTCGATTTAGCCATGTCCGTCTATATGTATACATCACGTTTCAAGACGATTTCTTTGTCAGATGAATATATGAATAAATAAGCTAGGCGGAGATATGTCGCTATGTCAAAATTACTTATGTGCCAAAATAAAAATATTTCGCGTATATACTAAATCCATAATTTTTTTATGGTACCAGCGCTTTTAGTAAAAATTTTTTGATATCTTTACATCCAGTTGACTTTAGATCATCTATGCCTGGCACAATACCAGTGGCATGTCGGCCCAGATTTAATTCTGTGTGTTGTTTATTTGCCATTTTACATAAGCATAACATTTCATTATATTGCTCGATTACTCTAGGCTATAGTCACAACGACAATTGTCTAAGATCGAAACGCAACACTGCAAGATGCTTCTTGGAAATTGCTCCCGGTCACAGACTGAAGTGCGCAAAAGTCCCTCCCTTTCCGGTTTATTATTGCAAACGTCAATTGACTGTAGTTTTGTCAAGCTACTCTGCGAGGGCACGGATCGCATTGAGGGTTGTGTTTAAGTGCTCCGGAAATGCCATAAATAAAAAAATAAATATCGTGTGTGACGTGCAAAACAACGATGGATGCATGCATGGGATTCCCCTAACAGCCGGTTTTTATCACAGGCAAACTGATTTTATTATGTCAAGAAACAATGGGGTAATACAACTCAGTCCTGATGTGTAGGCTTTCTAGTATCGCAGTGATCTTAAGTTTTCAACATATGTATCTCTATAGAGTAGTCTTAAATATTATATATTTATGTTCTATTATTGGATGACACTTGCCTTGTATACTGATTCTACAATAGGAGTAACAGACTGCGTTTGTAAATCAATATTTATTGACTATATTGATGGCTGCTTCTACTCTTACTTTTTCTTAAGTAATAGATTTATTTAAAAAAAATCGTGTTCGACTTTTTAAATTAGCAATTAAGATAATTAGCTTTTTACTTAGAGCCTTTGTTTTTCTATAGTAATCAGTCTGAAGATACAATAACGGAAGTTGTAAACAGTATGACGTCAATTGTTACCAATCGTCACTGCGGTGCCAATTTTTTTAATTAGTGGATATTATTAATCAAACAACAACGACTGAGATTATTTATAACAACAACCATCAAGTGAATTTGAAATTTCATGGGCAATCAATCATACATTTCTGAGTCAATGCATTCATTTATTCTTTTATTATCCATTCGGAATCCTAATTTCACCTAAACGCGGAACGGCCGCCGAATGAAAAACTCCATATAAAAAAACAGCATCAAATTGCACTAAGTAATAATCAGATTGTAACATGAACGAAATCAATGTGTAAAAACCCTATTTTTTACAACATATTGAAATTTAATTAAAATCGTTAAAACCGTTTTCGAATAAATCGCCAAAATGTAAGTTAAAAAACCTTTTTTCACCTGTAGCATTTTACCTGAGCACTTTTCAAAAAAATATTTAAGGCACGTCTAAAAGCCCTCTAAAATACCTTTCTAACGACATATAGAACACAGCTGTAGGTTTTTCTGGATTGGAAACTATGGGTGCTTCAAATTCATAGAGTTTTAGCTGTTTCCAGCTAAACTAGCTATTTCCCGCTAAAGTCGTAGAACAAAAGTTTTTAGATTTTTGATAAGAAGTAATTCCTCATCATAAAATCTAAGCTTTTTTTTTTAGCGCTTTGATACAAACAAACAGACAAACTGAATTTTCATTTCATTTTGAGGCCATTAAAAATTTCAAATTAATATATCTTTTGAAAAAAATGTCGGATTGGAATGACCGAGGTACCATTCGACGCGTATTTTTGATAAGAATTTTTAAAAATAATAGAATTGCAAAAATCTTTAACGGCCCCACTAGCTGCAATTATTAAAATTTTGCCCCTCCCCTAAAACCCCCATATCTTACGAACCAGGTGAGTTACCAAAAGTCTTAGTATGCACTTTTGTTAGTTAACGTCATACCTTTTGATCGGTATATAACTCGACCTGATCTGTCGTATCAAATTTTCCATTCTTCGTGTATACAGCTGCGAAAAATAAAATACCACCACCTTCTTAACCAATGTTTCCAATCGAATCATAGTCACATTTGTAAGTTTAAGGAACTTATGATTACGTTTTAATAAGTGGAAAGCTTTATTCTAACGAGTAAAGAAACCCAATTCTTAGATTTATTTAAGAAAACCTTAACCACCACTTTTCAATTATTCACTTAAAAATATAAAAAATTACAAATTTACAAGAAATTCATTACTGAATGATATTAATGTATTAAAGCTAAGATTTTTCTATAAATTTAATATTTTTTTGGATTGCCTTTATTGGCAATAACGCCTCTACGATTTTTACTCCAGGACTCCTGAAAGACGGTCTGAAGTGATCCGATTATATCCGATTATATTTGGCTTGGAAGAAGGAACTGCCTTTTTGACATTAGCCTTCCAATTTTTGCGAGGATTGAGCCAAATCTATAAAGCAAGTCCCTTTTTTCAAATAACTTTGCGAAACATAACAGTTTTAACAATGGAAATGAAAGTGGTGCTATTATTTTTTTCGCCATTTTTTAGCCTCCTTTCCTTAAAAAATAAAAAATAATATATTGACAACCATTCTAAAGGAAACTTAATACATATTTTATGTATTAGATATTCTAAGCAATTAGAGATGGGCATGGGCCGTGCCTATTTAAAAAAATTCCGTGTTGGGCCCCTTATAAAAGACTGCCGTGTTTTACCGTGCCAAAGTCGTTAGGCACGGTAAGCACGGTAGGCCCGGAAAGCACGGTACAGACTTTGAATTTAAATATGGTAGTATCGATAAGTTGGCGTAGTTTTATCGCTTGTTTGTCAGCTTGAGTTGTAGGATTTATCGATGTATCGCACAATTTTCGAACACTTACAACATCGATAGCACGATTGACGCCATTATAATAAAAAAGTGACGCCACCAAAATGAATAAAGAGAATTTACAAAAAGCTTTAAAAGCAAAAGACCAGAAAATAAACTTGATAAAGAACAACGATGGAAAAAGCAGTGTTTGGAATAAATTCCAATTAATTGAGTACGGCTTAAACCTTTTTTTTGATTAAAAGCGCCCGTGTTTGTCCGTGCCGTGCCGTGCCTACTTAAAAAAATTCCGTGCTGGGCCGTGTTGGGCCTCAGTTTTTACCAGCCGTGCTTGGGCCGTGCCGTGCCTCAAAAAGGAGGCCCATGCCCATCTCTATAAGCAATATAAAAAATATAAAGTTTTGGAAAAATCGCTGCCCCAACTATATGTTTTTTGACCCGTAAGACAACGTCTCATAGTGGTGCTATTATTTGTTTCGCATCTGTATATTGTTAGTCGCCTTTTGCACAATTCGTGCAGCTTTTGTCACTAGCTCGAAATGCCGTCCGCAGTGATTATACATTATGATGATATCGGCTTTATTAATTATGGTGATCTCTATATATATGTACATATGTACATATATATGTAAGTTATATGTACATGCTCTTATCAACTGTGTAGTGTGTTTTTGGCGTTTTTGCGTCAGTTGCTGATGACTCAACCGCTAGAAATGTCACAAAAATTGCTGAATAAAGCTTAATGAGCATATAATTTTTTAGCAAATACATATAGAGTCTTTTTACAGGCACCAAATTACCAACTTCTCTTTTATCTCTCGCGTTCTATTTTTGATTTCTTTCTCTGTTATACTTACTGGTTTTAGCGCATCTATCTGCTTCGTCTTATTGCGTTGTACATATATGATTTTTATTATTTGTTTACACACCAGCACACTTACATACATACATACATGAATGTAGATTTATTTATGCGCAAGCGCCACAAAATAATAACAATAACAAATAATAATAATAACCATCAGCCGACAACGCGCCATAAACACACACAATACGCACTCAAGGTTGCGAAATTTTGCTCTTAATTGTCATTCAGGCGAATGGCCTCCAAGACCAAAAGCTTCTGATCAAACATACACACAAACTAATTTTTCATAATAGCGTTGCCAGAGAAAATTCTGAGAAAATAAAACGTTCTAAGTACATATATAAATACATTTACATATACATACATAAGTATAAATTGATGTATCCTATGAGTTATCAAGTTTTTAGAAAAATGGGTTTGATTTACTGGATATTTCATTTAATGCAGATCATAAGATGACAATAACATAATACACAGAATATATGAATTGTTAATGTAAGAAGCAAATAAATAAGCATTGTTTTTATAATTAGTATAAATAGCTATATTAACATGAAATTTATGTAAACATATAAATAATTAATAAGAACGATTTATAGAGTCGCCGGCTATGTAATACCCATTACTCAATTTATATACGGTGTAAAAAATGCTGCTTCTTTTTGGCCGCACAAGTTGTTTAAAATCTTAAAACTACCGTTATATAATTGATCTTGCTGCAATTAGGTGGGATGATTTTGGCCATCAAAATATTATAACTTAAAAGTTTAAATAAATGTTTGTTTAAATAATTTGCTTGATCTAGCTCTTGTACTTAGCCTTTAAGAAAAATGTTCAAACTAAACGTTGATTTTCTACCGATCGTTACTATATTAGGTATGTATGTATATATAGTAGGTCGTTTTTTTGCCAAATTTGGTCAGATTGCTTAAGACAATCTGTGAGTTTGTTTTGATTGTTGTCGAATGTTTCAATGTCTAGTTAACTAATGATGTGTTCTCACTGCCTTAAAAAGCGTCAGAAAGCGATGCGGATTATATACCCTCTGAACCCATGGATGCCCGCGAAACACGAAGTTTGAAAAGGCTTGTGCCCATCTCTAGTTCGAACCTTGGTTTAATTTAATGCTGTGTTCTCACTGCCTCATAAAGCGTCACAAAGCAGTGTCACAAAATCACAAGACAGTGTGAATGTCAAAGGCTTTTTCACAAAAATTTTGATTTACGAAAGTGTGAGACTTCAATGTGAATACCAGTTGTCACATGCTTTCACAATTTTTTTGTGACAGCTTGTCACAATTTTGATTTAAATTATTTGAGCAGCTGTTTCAGTTGAAGTAGCTCAAATGAATCCAATCCTATTGTGACAAGCACATCGAGCAAGTTAGTTTTTATTCGCATTCTGACACCATTTGATAGGTTTTTTTCCCGACTACTTCGACAAGATTGATTTCGAGGCAAAATTTATCATTGTTGTTTTTCGTTGATTTTAATTTTTTCTGATTCTGCTGGAATAAATGGATTTGCGAGAGGAAGCAGAGCTTGTTGCATGCGCAGTTGTTGGATAGTGGCTGTTAGAAGACGAGGATGATAAGCATAAGCGTAGTTGCGGGGTCGACAAATTAAATTTGACTCGTGAGGAGGAATTTGACTCTTCATATGTGAAGCTGAATGAAGAGCTACGAAGTATTCCGCACAAATTAAAAAATTTGTGCGTATGGATCAGTGTTGCCAGGTTTCGAGCATGCAAGTAAGCTAGGTCTGCAGTAAAAATATGCTAAAAAAAGCTAAAAATTAAAAAAATATGCTGCAAAATAAGCTAAGTCTAAATGAATAATAATACACAATATAATTTGTTTTTATATATTTGATTTTAATTTAAATATGCCACTACATCGCTATTTTGCATCCATGTATCGCAAAACAATTGTTTGTAAAGAATTGTCGGCATTTTTATTTATGAAATTTCACTTTTCTTTTACACTCGCACAATTTCGCAATGACAAAGGGTCAGAATTCTTATCGATAGCAGTTTACGCGATTGTTTATGCACGATTTACCTAACCATCGGCAAAAATTAACAAGTTCCGATTCTTGTATGCTCGTAAAACATTTTAAACTCAGAAAATATTTAATTTTTATGCAATATATATTTAAAGCTAAATGCAAATTCAAATATGCTAGATTTCAGGCTATAAGCTATTCGCTGAACTTATAAGCTTTTCCATTTTGAAAAATGCTAGAACTAGCCTGAAATATGCTAAGCTGGCAACACTGGTATGGATGCAGCAACATTCGACCAGCTGGGAATTAGGGTCGCGCCTGTAATATATATTCATATTAAACGTTTTCAATTGCAATTGATTGACAATTGGCTTTGTTTTTATTCATGTTGTGGAACTTGTTTATTGTTCACGAGTTTGTTCAAAGTTCACATTTTGTGAACAATGTGACAGTGTGGCATGTGACAGTGCGACAGTGTGAACACTTTGCACCTGAGTCACAAGCATCGGAGTGATAATCCAGCATAACTGAAAGATATTTTGACGTAAAATGTATCACTGCGGACTGCAGTTGGCGCTAGTGACGAAAGCAACACGTAGTGTGCAAAAGGCGACTAGCAATATATACACGCAGAATGGATAATACGACTGTCAGATCAGGTCGAGTTATATACCGATCGAAAGGTATGACGGTAACTAACAAAAGTGCATACTAAGACTTTTGGTAACTCACCTGGTTCGTAAGATATGGGGGTGTAAGTGGGAGAGGCAAAATTTTTATGATTGCAGCTAGGGGGGCCGTTCTTATTAAAAATACGCGTCGAATGATACCTCGGTCATTCTAATCCGATATTTTTTTCAAAAGATATATTAATTTGAAATTTTTAATGGCCTCAAAATGAAGTGAAAATTCAGTTTGTTTGTATCAAAGCACTAAAAAATTAGATTTGATGATGAGGAATTATTTCCTATCAAATATCTAGAAACTTTTGTTCTACGACTTAAGCGGGAAATAGCTAGTTTAGCGGGAAATAGCTAAAACGTGATAAATTTGAAACACCCATATCTTCCAATCCAAAAAAGCTACAGATGTGTTCTACATGTCGTTAGAAATGTATATTAGAGGGCTTTTAGCCGTCCCTTGAATATTTTTTTGCAAAGTACTCAGGTGAAATGCTACAGGTGAAAAAAGGTTTTTTAGCTTACTTTTTGGCGATTTTCTCGAAAACGGCTCTAACGATTTTTATTAAATTTTGCAACTTTTGATATATGACACATGTCTCTCAGCCACAAGGTTTGGAAGATATTACCGGTTAATCGAACATATACATTTTACTATTTACTATATGGTACTAATTAGAAAATCAATCTTTGGTACGAAAAACTTTTTTGTTTTTCAAGATTTCTCAACCAATTTGACAGAGTATGCATTTAAGTTGGTCTTATACATTAGTCCAAATTTAGTTCAAATCGGTCCACTATATCATATAGCTGCCATATGAACGATCGGTCCAAAAAAAGTTTCAGTACGAAAATCTTTTATATTTCTCAAGATATCTCAACCAATTTGACAGAATATGCATTTAAGTTGGTCTTATACATTATGTCCAAATTTAGTTCAAATCGGTCGACTATATCATATAGCTGTCATAGGAACGATCGGTCAAAAATGACCGAATTTTATTACATTTAATATCTGAATTATTCTTATATTAAAAAAAAAATTTTTGGCATTCGGCACATTGCGCAAAAAAGTTCACGATTCTTTACACCTTAAAATTACTTTAATGCGCAGTGCCGAATGCCAAACAATTTTTTTTTAATATTAGAATAATTTAGATATTAAATGTAATAAATTTCGTCACAAAATTGGATATCAGAAATTTTGGGGCTAGAATAAGCTTTCGTCACTAGACTTTTACCTCGTGTAGAGGTTTTTTTATGTAATAGAAATTAATGTCAAATCAAAAATATCTCTGTTTTAATTTAACTGAACTATTAGAAATCGCCCATTAGTATAAATTGTTCTCTTTCTTTTCTTTTCATTTCATTTCATTTTTTAACTGATTGATTCCAATTAGAGTCTGGCTCAAAGTGCAGTCCAGTGCTAACTATTGGCAATTACTTACTGTTCCTGCTCATTGCGGTTTCAAGTGTTTCTCGAAATTCTGCAATCTCCTCAATTTAAGTCTATATGATCCCACAAATATACCGAAAAATAATTCAACAGATTGTGTTGTTTAGCAAATGAAGAGAACGAGCAAACAAAAGTTGTTCAACAAAGAGAGCACGTCGCACGCATAAGTCACGTGACATATAAAAGACACAAACAATACAAATTAACAGCAACAACATGAAATTCGAAGTAGATAGATTACTGATAGATTACTGTACTACAAGAATTCTGTTGTCTTTGGCAAATTTTTGCGAGACGCGTGCAGCATTTAAAAGTTGGAATCAGATTTTCAATGTACGTCATAGTCATAGTTATCACATATTCATTCAACGCCGCATTCACATCCAGTACCATCACATCGCATCACACTTTTGTTTCGTGATGAGATCGCGTTGAGAAACTGATCAGAGATCGCCGCACAAAGTACTTATACACTTAAAACTTTGCTCTCTCTCTGTTCTCTTCTCCGTTAAATAGTAAACAGAATCTTATAAGTAGCAGCAAATAGCGGCGAATTCAGCGTAGTCGTCGTAGGCCAACTGGCTCACGCCCAGCTCATAAAGATACGAATACACTAAATATACATACGTATTTACATATACATAAATGTATGTATGTACATAAATACACTTGAGGCTTGTCTCGTCGTCTGCTGCTATTTGGCGCTTACCGTCTAACGAATTTCACAACTCATCGCAAAATAAAACTTAAGGGACATACATACATACATGCATACATACATACATATAAATATACATATGTATATACATATGTTTAAAGCATACTTAGTATTTGATATTTTTAATATGAAGGTTTTTCCGTTTCTACACTGATACTCAGAATAAAAGAAAGCATCGGCTTTTCATTGAAACATCTGCCATCGGTTTTTTTGTGTCGGTCAAAATTATCGACGGTGAAAAGTGTTGGCGACAAAACGGTCGTCTGAACCCAGCTTCCGAATTCCGAAAACGAGTGGAATGGCCGCAAATCGAGTTGATTGCTGTTCCGAATTCCGCAAATCGACAAGAATTGTCGTTTTCAAAACGTGTGCTGTAGAGTCAGCGGAATTAAAAGTAAATGCTATTTAACGCATTAAAATAAGTCTCTAAAATTATAAACTGATAATTTTAATAATGTTGAACATTTGTATAATCGTTTAACATCACTACTTCAGCTGTTTAAAGTTGAAGTATATTATAAAAGAATTTTTTTTATAAACATTTACAAAATATTGCTTGAAAAACAAAACCGAGCGGCATGACTAAATCGACCTGTTCTGAATTCCACTTTAATTTTTGTTATCGATACCAACTCTCGCAATCGAAAGCTGCTAGAGTTGCTTCAATTGAATAATAAAATTCGAACAACGAAGTATTAGTCTAATTTAGCTTCTATCTGCTCTATTTAACATGAAATATTTAAAATGAATTTTAAAAACCAGTTTTGAATAAATTTATTGGGATTTAAGATGAACATTGAAGCTTGAATGTTTTTATTTTGAATTGGTGACAACTCTCGTTCTTGTCGATAAAAAGAAACACATGCACAAGAAAGGCAATCAGCTGGTGGCAAAAAAATCTAAGCACAATTTTACAAATTGATTAAAGTTTTTAGCAAAAATTAAAAAATTATAGGAGAAAACATCGCAGTGTGGAGCATATAAGGTCGATGACTTACTGCAATCGAAACGTTTTCGAAACCGAGTTCGAAAAGTAAAAACAAGTCCATTTCGGTCGGAATTGGGAACAGCAAATAGTAAAACGTTCGATTTCGTTTCGTTTTTACTTTTTGAAAACGTTCGGAATTCGGAACAGGCCTTAATGCAAGCTCTAATCAAATTTTTTGAAGCAATGAAAGGAATATTAAAACAGAATACAAGCTGACGGTGTGTTTGTTCCTTTGTGCATGCCTTTTAATGTGCTTTTATATATATTTATGTACATATGTACAAATACGTGTTAGACGTGGTCGCACGGTATCTCGTAGTTGTTCCCTCTCGACCTTAACAGTTTTACTTGCCGGTAGTGATAAGAGAACTCGGGATACAATATTTTTTTTTACCTGTATCTACTGACAATTATATACATAGATAAGGGCAGTATGCTGAATTGGTATCAAACTAGCAACTGCGAGTAAAAAATAAAAAAAAAACAACGACACACTGCATGTATTTTGTTTTTGTTAGATCGCTTGCGATTAGGACTCTGCAGTGCGTCTGGCTGACGCCACTTACCAAATCATAACGGGATGAGCACTGGCATTCGCAAGAGTCAGAACGTGCCAACCGCTTGTCGAAAGCTTTAAAATTGGTCTTGTAATTGTTTTTTCGAAAATGTTCTAAAAAATAATCAAGTCCAAAAGGAGCGCAAGTGACATTGCACTATGGGGAATATTTCGATTTTTAAGTCATTTTTTTTTCGAAATTAAGTCATTTTTTCAAAGTATTTAAATTGGTATATTCTTTATGCTAACATCTTTAAAAATCTTCAAACTTTAAAGCTCTATACCAAAAAATGTTATATAACAGACCCCTGTTAAGCCTTACAGCTGTTAAGTCAGCTGTAACTGTCAAACAACACGTACTAAAAGATTGCACTATTTTGCAGCTGATATTCAAATTGATATTGTACAAACGAGAAACATTTTTTGAACAAAATTTTGAATGGATATTAATTATACAGGTTTGTACTATGTGTTGGTTGTACTAACATTTTGTATCTGTGCGTGTTCTACTAATATTTTGTAAAATTAGCAAATGGTTTTAAAGGTAATTTCTTGGAAAGAAATGTTAACTTTGTGGAGACATACAAAACGTAAATTAAGTTACATTAATGTACATCCATATGTATGTCGTAGAACAATTAATTCTGATTTAAGGGTACTTTGTCTTAATGTGCACAAATCCGCACAATTTGTGCAAATTAAATTTTTGTAGGTGACTTTGAGCTTTAAAACGCGGCGCTGTTTGATGGCGCCATTCATTTCAGATTTCTTACACAATAATCCGTACCTTGATCAGATGTCCCCAAGGCTGCTATATGTTATCTTGATTTTAGATTTTTTTTTGGCCAAAATGTCAGAAGAGTCATATAACCCACAAGTGGGTAGTTTGGTATGGATATCTTAGAAAACAAAAAAGTTTTTCATACAAGAACTTGCAATTTAACCGATTGTTTATATGGGAGCTATATGATATAGTTGTCCGATTTGAATCAGTTTTTGACAAAGTATTAATAAAATGATTATACACTAAACTTGTATGTTTGGTCTGGATCGCTTGGAAAACACCGAATTTGTATACCCTATAAAATTAAAAAAGGGCGGTGCCACGCCCATTTTGCTGGCAGAGCTTCCTATTGATCTTAGAAGCCTAAGGCAAAAATCTAGACCAAAATATCTTATTCCGTTCTTGAGTTATTAATTTATATTCGAAAAATTTAAAAATTCCCCATAGTGCATTGTTATACCAGTGTAGAAAGAAAAGTATTTTGATTCAAATAATTTAAAAAAAAATTCAACATGTGGGTAATTCTCTAATGTCGAATGCGACATGCGACATAAAAAAAATATATTCCAAGACTTTATTATTTTTTTACAAAATTCAAAACCAATAGCTCTTGGCTAGCACTATAATTGGTGCTAAGATTGATTTTGGGCAATTGTTCATTTCCAAGATATTTCCAAAAATCCAAGAAATTCGCACGCGACTCAGACAGAAGTCACTTTTTGGTGACCAGTTCAAACACTGATTTCAGCGAAACCAGAACGAATATTTTAACGCAATTAATTTTAAAATATTATGTAATGCTATTTCTTAATAATGGTTTTTAATTGATTTAAAAATATGAAGTAGTTTTTTTTAATACGATACATTTTGTTCCATCAAACTTTTTATGTTTTTTGTTTACTTCGTATGAAATATATATTAACTTTTTTCATCAATATCTAGTTTTATGAACAGATTTGATGTGTTTTCTTTGCATTATTATCAACTTTTTGATGCTGAAAGAGAGATTTCATTATAATACATACACCCCATTTTGGCAGTCAATTTTTAAGAAAACAGGCAAAATTACAGAAAAACTGAATTCATTCAAAGATGCAGTCGGTTTGATCATCCGAGTTTATTAATTCAGGTGTGAATTGCTTAAAGAAGTAACTTGAAAAGGTTGCTGGACGAAAATTTCACAATATGTGAGTTTATGATCGTTTTTTTTTTTTGATTTTTGATGACCATATGTATGTCTGATTACATGCATATATGTACATATTTAAGTACTTAGTTACATAGGGATTGTTTCAGTGCAGTATCGCCGATCAGGTCGAGTTGTATACCGATCGAAAGATATGACGTTAACTAACAAAAGTGCATACTTGGTAACTCACCTGGTTCGTAAGATATGGGGGCTTTAGGGGAGGGGCAAAATTTTAATAATTGCAGCTAGTGGGGTCGTTAGAGCCTTTTGGTGAAATTTTACCATTTTTAAAAATTCTTATCAACAATACGCGTCTTATGGTACCTTGATCATTCCAATTCGACATTTGGTCCAAAGATATATTACATTTTTAGTGGCCTTCTCAAAGTGAAATGAAAAATCAGTTTGTATCTTTGTATATTTGTTTGTATGTTTGTTTGTATCAAAGCGCTAAAAAAGCTTAGATTTTTTGATGAGGAAATGTTTCTTATCAGTAATCTAGAAATGTTTGTTCTACCACTTTAGCGGGAAATAGCTAAAACCCGATAAATATATGTCGCAAAAAGTTATTTTTAGGTATAAAGAAGCTGAACATTTTTGAGCAAAGTGCGGAATACAATTTTTTTTTAAAGTTTTTTGCGAAATTTACTATTTTTCATCACAAAATTAAATATAAGAAATACGCTTTCGTCACTAGACTTTTATCTCGTGTTGAGCTTTATTTATGCGATTCTTTTAATACCTGCAAACTTGAAAGTTGATACATACGTTCAGAAAGGAGCTTGTTATTTTATGTTATACAATTTAAGAGGAGACGAACGTGGGTGATTATTTGAAATAATCTTGATCTGCTTTTTGTATACAGACGCCTACATACCAAACTTGCAGTCTATAATTTTTATAGACGTAGAGCTCGAAGCGTTCATACCAGACGGACATGACCAGATTGACCGACTGTTTACACTGATCAATAATAAATTTGCTGTCGGTTACAAATTTTTGCACAAAGTTAATATGTATATTCATATCTTTTGAACCAATAAAGATATTTCAAAAATGCAGATAGAAAAGCTTTTAAGCTTTAAAATGACTGCTTACACTGTGTGACAGGCCTACTAGGTGATTCAGGATGGTTGGGCAAGCCCTTACTCCCGATGGCCTGTCTGCTCAGTCCGTTATGTTTTCGAAAGTGGCGCCAACCAGAAGCACAAGCACTGGAACGAACAGGTGCCGAACTCGAGCGAGCTTAAAACAACAAATTAAATGGAGTAAAGGCGCCTGCTCGCCACCGAAATTTTGCAATAACAAAATACACGCAGTGCTCAGAGTGCCGATCTCAAGCCTCTTTACAATAACAAAATACGTGTCTCTGATCCGTTAGTTTTGAGCAGACCCTCATAAAAACAAACAACAACTTTAATTTATGACTTCAGAAGTTGTGTTTGTTGTAGATGTTGTTGTAGTGCTCTCGATTGAAAATTTCGTGCCCACCGCTGTTTTAGAGTTTTATTTTATTTGATCAAAAATAATTATTATTGTCAAGCTTTATAATATTTCTCAAAAATAATGATTATTATTGAAAAAAAAACATAAAAAATCAGAATTTTTAAAATCATGAGGGAAATTCAGAGATTGTACAAACTAAAGATTTCGTTATAGTTAGTTCACTTTTTTATATTATTGAGAATTTTTGTCTCTGTTCAGAAAATAGAGAGATAGAGGTTCATAAATACAATTATGTTCATGAACACATAATTGGTGCGATTTACTGGTAAGATCGTCTTCTTAGCGCTGACTCTTGTTTTTATTTTTACAAATTCCACTTGTTGCCGACATAATTGTTACAAGTTCGTCGTACGCCAAACGTTACACGTGCTGTCTCAATGTCAAAGAAAAAATATTTACATCAGCCGACACACTTATACTAACATAAAATGTGATATCTCAAGGCAGACAGCATAATAACAATCTTGCGCTCAAATTACATGAATTGATAAAGGAAAATGATTTATAAAAACGTATACAAGAATTCGACGTCTCGTTATGTAACTAAAACTGGTAAAGTTTCGTTTGGTTCACTGTTTCGATTCCTTTCCGAAAAGCTGTTTTGGTTGTGTACTTAACAATCAGTCACTTTGAAGATTTGGTACCCTAGCAGAGCACTGAAGATTTTTTAAAAGTTGTAATATAAAATAACATTAAGTAATTATTTCCCAATAGCAAACACAATGCAAATGTGCATTGTGCATAGCCGAGCTTTCAAGCCTGTCTCTGCTCTGCTCTGCTTGATTAAGTATGTTTGTCTTTTATTAGCTAGTTGATAGAGGAAATGAACAGTGAGAAAGCAGACAAATCTCTTCTTCAGCTGATGCTAAAAGAAAAAAGCTCAGAGCTGAAAATTCAGCTCTTAACTCAGCTTTCAGCTTCAGTTTGCGACGTCTACTAAATGCTCACCCCTGAGTTAGAAATCCTTTACGTATTTAACTAACTAATTTAAACAAAATTTATTTTTGAATTGGTTGGGTTTTTGCTAATTTTAATCTTTATTATAATACTTAATATTATTTTTTTCTAAAATGTAACATTATTAAATTTGAATTTATATGTTATATCCATTTTTATGAAAATAACCTTTCGACGCTAGACGTTTCCTTGCGTACAGGAATTTCAAAACTTTTTAAACTTCATATCGTTTGTAATTATAAGTTAGCAGAACGTTTACCCGTGCAATTTTGCCTTGTAAGAAGAGAAATCTGAGATAGACTCCGACCCTATTGTGTATTCATACGTGCGACGATCTCAGAGGTTCTGAGACCTACAGTCAAAATATTTAGCTTACAAATAAAGATCGGAGAAAAAAAACAAAACTTATAAGGTAAACAAAGAGCAGGATCTAACTGGGTAAGTCTGAGCTGTTTTGGGTACAATATTTTATAAGCAGTATTCAATGGACCTAAGGTGTCTGGTAGTCGAGAACTCCGACTTAGGCTTTCTAATATGTTTTTCTTTTTTATTTTGACAAGTATACAAAATGTTGAAAATTCATTTCGATTGCCGTTCGAATTTTTTTTTGTCGTTCAAATTTATTTGTTTTATGTTTGTATTTGGCGTTAGCATGTTGGAGTCTCATTTTGGGACGTACATACTGTATGTACATATGTTCATACATATGGGCATACAAATGTTGAATAAAGTTCAAGTTGATCGTTAATCAAAATTTTATATAAATCGTACGAAATCGTGATTGTGCATTTAACATTTTAAAGATTTTATACTTGTTGTATGTACGTATGTATATTGAACGTCTTACTTTGCCTATAAAATATTTTGACATTAAAGCGAATTTAAAATTAAGGCCGCGCAAGTTCTGTGCCTCATACTGCTGTCCGATTTTAGCGGGACTATTAAGCTTATGCTCCAGTTCGAACGGGTTAAAAAAAAACGCATTTTTCCAACACGTAAGCGCGAAGAGTGGCAATAACATTGCCATGTTATTGTTAACAGGACGTAATGCCAATACGTTGCGAAACGTAGCGAGAAGTGTGAACCAAATTTGAAACGTCGAATAATAAAATTTTTTCGCTGCTTTTTTTATATGGAGTTTTTCATTCCGGGGTCGTTTTGCTACGAGTCTAAATGGGCCTTAATACACAAAAAACATCCCACCTTAAAAGAAGAAATAATATTTTAGTATATGAAAAAGTTTTTCTTATATTTAAAAATTGGTTCGTTCGTTTAATATTTGAAAAATTAGTCGTTCGCCACGTAACATTTTTCCAACTATATTGTCATTCAAAATTAAATTTTCAAAAATTCACAAAGTTTGATCAAAAGGTATAACACAATACGAAAAACATAAGTGAAGAAACAAATTTCTTCAGAATGTATAAGACTTTCCCAAATAACCAATCTAAGAGGTTGGTTTAGATATTTCATTAAACATAAATATTTTCATAATAAAATGTTGGTCGTTAATATGGCAGCTATATTTTATAGTAAAGACGACATTTATATCGTTTACCAATAAACTACAATACTCCGCACGTTATTTGAGTAATTAAACTATTCTTTACAAAGTAAAAGTCTAGTGACGAAAATGCCTCATACCATGCCTCAAAATTTCTGATATC
This sequence comes from Drosophila kuntzei, assembly GCA_035042165.1. Lineage (NCBI taxonomy): Eukaryota > Metazoa > Arthropoda > Insecta > Diptera > Drosophilidae > Drosophila > Drosophila kuntzei. The sequence continues at coordinate 71,572 of JAWNLU010001751.1, forward strand.
CAATTTTGTGACGAACGATATTTAATTTAATATATAAGTTATTGTTAAAAAAAATATTTGGCGTTCGGCACATTGTTCAAAATGATCACGAGTCTTTAAACCGAAAAATAACTTTTTTTGCGCAGTGCCGAATGCCAAAACTTCTTTTTCACCTGTAGTGTTTTACCTATGTACTTTAAAGAAAAAGTTCAAGTGTACACCTAAAAGCCCTCAAAAATAACTTTCTATCGGTATATAACTTCTGTGGTTTAGAAACATTGGTTTTAATTTTAGCATCATTCGACGCGTATTTTTGATAAGAATAAAACTAGTTGAGTTACCAAAAGTCTTAGTATACCTTAGACCAGCGGTGGGCAAGCCCTTGCTCCCTATGCTCTGTGTGCTCAGTCCGTTATATTTTCGAAAGTGGCGCCAATCAGACGCATAAGCACTGGAACGAACAGGTGCCGCACTCGAGCGAGCTTAAAACAACAAAATACAAAATAAAGGCGCCTGTTTGCCGGACACCCGAAATTTTGCAATAACAAAATACTCGCAATGCTCAGATTGCCGATCTGGAGCCTCTTTACAATAACAAAATGCGTGTCTCTGCCTCTTCTCAATCCGTTAGTTTTAAGCAGACCCTCATAAAAACAAACAACAACCACACAGAAATTGGTCGATTTGCGACGCGGCGCAAAGAATCATAGAAATGTTAATTTTGCTTAAATTTATGACTTAAGAAGTTGTGTTTGTTGTACATTTTGTTGTAGTGCTCTCGATTGAAAATTTCGAATTTTCGATCGGTATATAACCTGATATGCTCTGACAGTCGCGACGTGGACAATTAGTGACAGTCTCTTAAAGTCGACCCATTTCTCAGTGCGCGCACAAATGTAGAAATTTTACAGAAAGTACAAACCTTAAGACCGAACTAAGGACAAGTTATGCGACCGATCTTTATGTTTTGTAATTGGGTTAATTAAACTATTTTATATTTTAAACAATATTGTTTAAAAATGAAATAAGATCAAAATGTATATATACTAGATCGTTCAAAAAGTCCCCGGACTGACACATAGGGCACGCCACTAAAATTTTTTGACAGACTAGTTCGTTTTTAGGCTCCAGTCAAAATTTGAGCGCAATCGGACGCTTCGCTATCGAGTTAGAAATATTATTGTACTTATTGTACTTTCTGATTTTTTTGAAAAATGGAAAAAGCAAGAATTTCGTGCTTTGATTAAAATTAAGAAAGTTACTTATAATTTCAACTCTTGTTTCTCTAGTTCCTGAATTTGATCAAAATTATGTTTTTCCGATAGTAATACTTTATTTTTATGTCTAAAAGAGTATTGTACTAAATAAATTTGCATATAGATGTTCAGTTTTTTAATATATTTACAATTTTTTTAAATAGGTGTGCGGTGACACGCCCACTATTTCTGAGGGTGTATATAAGATTACTTGAAAAACCGCATCAAAAAACTTGCTTATTTTAAAAGTTATAAGTTTTATTAATACCCGAAAAATTGAAATTTTCCCCATAGTGCACTGTGAGTTGTAGCAAATTTTGCATTCTTACTGTACATATAATATAGCACCAAGAGTGCAACTTTCATCATAAGGAATTCAAAAATTGTTCTGTCTTCAAATAAAAGTTATTTTAAATAAAAAGATTATACTTTTATTGTATTCATTTTTCTTTGATTCTTAAAACATATTAAATTTTTAAATAAAAAATTTCAGTTTTGTAAATAATTTAAATTTAATTAGATTGAAATATAACTTAAAATGTATTTTATAATTTATATTCGAAGTCTCAATAGTTTCGCTATTTACGAAAGGCATCATATTAATATAATTATTTTAATTACCGTACTGAATCATTTATTTAAGAAGGAGGTTCCCATAAATTTTATTTTTACCATTTTTGTGATATACTTTTGGCCTCACATTCTATGTAATCATCGAGGGCCAAGTCATCAGCGCATCTTCAGTTCAGTATCCACCCTCTCTCCATCTCTATCCCCATTCCCAGACTCATTACCAATTTCGTATGTATAATTTATAACATTTTTTGCGACAGATGATCATCTGTGATGATTACAGTTGTTGTCGTATTTCGTGTTCTTTTAGGTGTTTCTTACTGTTATTGAAGTTGTTGTTGTATTCACCCATGAATGTATTATATTATACCCTACTTTGCAAATCTGTGGCGAGCTGGTAATAACAACACCAACAAACTACAACATTCACCAATAACAATAACAAAAACAAAAGCTATAACAACAAAATCTGAGATAGGTTCAAGGTTAGAACCTGTATGTACTTATTAACACGGTTTATTGTACTTTTGTAAAGTGCAACCAACACAACAGCCATAATAACAGCAACAACAATAAATACAACAGCAATGAACAGAGTTGACCCTCAAGAACATTGGCGTCTGTAATTATTTATACGATGTTTCATTTGTTTTGGAATTTTTCCATATTAAAAGGCCTAAAAGCAAAAATCATGAGAGTTAAGTCCCTAAATGCATAAAGAGAGCGGAAAAACAATTTACTAAAGTTTTTTTTTAATATATTCTAAAAAGTCAATATGTACTCAGTATCGGTCTAAACTTTCCAGATTAACATATAGGGGTTGTAAAAAAAAATTTTTTTAAAACATTAATGAAATATGTGCCAAAACTCAACTAAAATAAATGGAAATAAACTTTATCTGCCTGCACAAACATATGTATGTGGAGTCTACATACAAAGTTGGTGTTCCTGTTCTTATATTTGCTGTTATTTTTAATCACCTCAAATAATCTGAAAGAAGTTTCGCATTATATTCTCTACTTTCCTGTCATTGCTCAAGCAAAAACCAATCCACTATGGGGAATTTTCCCGATTATTTGGAATAAATTCATTTTTTTCCTGTATAATATTACTAGTCGCTTTTTGCACTCTTCGTGCTGCTTTCGTCATTAGCACGGACTGTCGTCCGCAGTGATAAAATCTTAACTTTAAATGGAGAAACAAAAAAATGTCCACCGAGTTCTCCCATAATATACAAACAAATATGGCGCATTGTCGATAGATTAGTTCCTTTTTAAATGCGTGTAATCCTAAAAAGCACTTTTGCGCACCTTTTGATAAAATTTAACTTTTTACCACATAGCCTAAAATTTGCAAATGAAGGGTTAATTTCTCTCATGGAATTCTGTGAAGACAAAAAGCGCTAAAGAGAATGATATTTGAAATGCTTTATAGTTATAATTAACGGCATTTATTTTGAGGACATTGATTGAATTTTAATAGATAAAAATGAATGAATGAGAAAAACAAAAATGTTCATTGCACAAAAGATAGAAAAAGATAGAACATCTTTAAAAATATCCAGGTAAAAAGCAATTGTACTTTTTACTTATTTTCATTATTATATGTAATGAAAAACAATTTGTCGAGCTCTACAAAACCTTCATCTCCCTCAGCGCTGTAGGATTGGTTTGTCCCAGTTAATATTCTTTGCTTTGAAGGTACTTCATAAATATGGCAACATTTATTTGTCCTGCGCAATTTATATCTGTATATATAAAATTATTTATAACTAATACTAATACTAATACTAATACTAATACTAATACTAATACTAATACTAATACTAATACTAATACTAATACAAATACAAATACAAATACAAATACAAATACAAATACAAATACAAATACAAATACAAATACAAATACAAATACTAATACTAATACTAATACTAATACTAATACTAATACTAATACTAATACTAATACTAATACTAATACTAATACTAATACTAATACTAATACTAATACTAATACTAATACTAATACTAATACTAATACTAATACTAATACTAATACTAATACTAATACTAATACTAATACTAATACTAATACTAATACTAATACTAATACTAATACTAATACTAATACTAATACTAATACTAATACTAATACTAATACTAATACTAATACTAATACTAATACTAATACTAATACTAATACTAATACTAATACTAATACTAATACTAATACTAATACTAATACTAATACTAATACTAATACTAATACTAATACTAATACTAATACTAATACTAATACTAATACTAATACTAATACTAATACTAATACTAATACTAATACTAATACTAATACTAATACTAATACTAATACTAATACTAATACTAATACTAATACTAATACTAATACTAATACTAATACTAATACTAATACTAATACTAATACTAATACTAATACTAATACTAATACTAATACTAATACTAATACTAATACTAATACTAATACTAATACTAATACTAATACTAATACTAATACTAATACTAATACTAATACTAATACTAATACTAATACTAATACTAATACTAATACTAATACTAATACTAATACTAATACTAATACTAATACTAATACTAATACTAATACTAATACTAATACTAATACTAATACTAATACTAATACTAATACTAATACTAATACTAATACTAATACTAATACTAATACTAATACTAATACTAATACTAATACTAATACTAATACTAATACTAATACTAATACTAATACTAATACTAATACTAATACTAATACTAATACTAATACTAATACTAATACTAATACTAATACTAATACTAATACTAATACTAATACTAATACTAATACTAATACTAATACTAATACTAATACTAATACTAATACTAATACTAATACTAATACTAATACTAATACTAATACTAATACTAATACTAATACTAATACTAATACTAATACTAATACTAATACTAATACTAATACTAATACTAATACTAATACTAATACTAATACTAATACTAATACTAATACTAATACTAATACTAATACTAATACTAATACTAATACTAATACTAATACTAATACTAATACTAATACTAATACTAATACTAATACTAATACTAATACTAATACTAATACTAATACTAATACTAATACTAATACTAATACTAATACTAATACTAATACTAATACTAATACTAATACTAATACTAATACTAATACTAATACTAATACTAATACTAATACTAATACTAATACTAATACTAATACTAATACTAATACTAATACTAATACTAATACTAATACTAATACTAATACTAATACTAATACTAATACTAATACTGATTTATGCCAATTAATGTTGTGGTTCATCAAATTACTATCTTATGTAAGAAATATAATTTCATATTTCAATATGCATTTTGTTCATTAGTTTTGATTTTACTATGACTTGATTGAAGCTGCGTTCAACCTTAGCATTGGACCATGGCAGGGATAATAGGCTAAGCACAAATGATACTAATGCAAAAAATCGCTTATTGCCACCCGCATCTTATATAGTTTTTTGCATCGGATTTGCAACTTTTGCAATACATCATGTACACATGTACATGTACATGTACACTCATTACCTGGTTCAAGAGATAACCAATCCTGAAATGAGGAATCATACATCCAGGCCTTTCGCGGTTTCAAGAAACTGTTTTGACATTATCTAGTGATAGAAAATTATTGTAATGATGGTAAACCGACCCTGATTTTATTGCAACAACTATCGATTAAGTGTGAAGCCATTCTTTAATCTTACGATATGGAACTTTCAATTATGCTGAAATTCCAGCGTTTTTTTTCGGCGTTTGGCATACGCCAAATCTGGCAGGGAAAAAACTGAGTTGGCAAAACTGTGTTGTGTTACACAACCGCACTGAAAGAAAGTTTTCTCTTTTCGAGGTTAGCAGACATCTTTGAAAATATGTCTTGACTCTTATTTGCGACCTACGGTTTTAGAACACAGGTTTTTTACGTCTAGTTGAAAGAATAAAGCTAGTTTATTAACTAAAAATAATATGAGTAAAACATAGGCTTACATTTCAAGTATGATTTTTGTTTTTTAATAAGAAAATATAGTAAAAAGTTTTCAGAATGGTTCAGGTTTACCTCAAGCATGCTTAAGTAAATACTAATGAAAGATGCTTAAAATCCAAGAAAACTATGCTTTCACTGACAGCAACTTAATAACTTACGTAGAGCGAAAACTTGAGGCAAAATAATGAAACAGAAGAATAGGAATTAGAAAATATTTCTTATTTTTTTGTACCTACAGCTAATTGCCATTTCATCGTCACCTGTTAGTCCTTAACGCCGCAATTGCATATGATCCGTCGCTCGTAGTTGACTGATTGTTTATTTTCAATGATAGTCAGTACTTTCATTTTGGTGGATTTTCACTACATTTCTGGGATTTGTTGCTAGTGGTTAAACAATTAAATATAAAGTCAGTTTGCTTTATTCATATAGTGAAAGAATAAAGAATAAAATGTTTTTTTTTTATTTTTTCAAAATTATGTAACAGGTATAAGACGGACCCTCTGACCATTTAATTTTTAATTCGTACACATTACACAAAAGTGTCGCAACTCAAAATTTTGAAATTTTCTGGCGACACAAAAAACGTTGTTCTATTATATATCTGATAATAAACTTATTTATTTTGTGATGGTAGGTGTGTAACTGCTTAAGCATATGAACTCAAATTACGAGATTTAACACTTTTATGTATCGTAATATACGTTATTTTCACAAAAATTGGTCAATATTTTAATTTCCTTCAACTAAGTGTACATATATCTATGCGCATTAAAAATTATATACAAAAAGTTTGTTAAAACCAGTTTGCTGGAATTGTTAATCTGTTTTTTTTTTTTTTTTTTCGAAGTCTTTGAACGTATTTTTGTAAAGGAAGCGACAAGCGATGCTAGCCCCCAAAACTATTATCACGATTATTACGACGACTTCTGCAGCAACAACAACGTTGCTTTTGCTGCGGTTTGCGGCGTACGTTGATTGCGATAATGATTGAGGTACGCTTTTGGGCGTTTAAATGTTGCTGTCGCTGCTCGCTGGTTGGATGGCTTTCGGGTTGACGACAATGGCGACTGCGATTTACATATGTTGTATTTATTTAGTTACGCGCTATTTTCCTGTTGTTGTTTGCTTTTATTATTTGTGCCCAACGAAATAATACATATTTCGGTGTGCACAGTGGACCCCAAGCGTTACAAAATGTGTCTAGCGAAAGTTCTTTTAGTGATCTCAGACATTTTGGGCATTTCTTGCGCCACGATCATTGGAGTGACCAACAAGAATTTGACACCATAACTATTGAGTGGATTTAATGTTAACAATACTGCTGTTGCTTTCTTGACTTGCTTTCTGTCGTGCTGCTCAGAAGCGTGAAGCGTGCTCGGTATGAACAGATATGGATAACCAAAAGGGGTAAATACAAATCAATACATGCTTAATTGTATGTACATATGTATATACTGATATTAGTGCATTTTCCAAACATTAAACATAAATATAGGGTAAATATGAGTATTATTGCATTGGACACATTGTGCTTTTAGACATTTCTCTCTGCAATTGACAGAAAATAGCGAGCTTAACGAATGTGCGACCAGCTTATGCAAAAGCTGTTAATTAACAGTAAGCAGCGACAGTAGCCATTGGCTCAATTTGTCTTGATTTGGTATCAATTGTCTGTATCTCCCACTCGTTGGCCGTGCGCTTCTTTTTATCAATTTGCGCTTGCAATCAGAATCAGTGTGACCGACGCGTCAGCCGCGCCCGCTCTCCGCTCACAAAAACATTGAAGTCAATTAAACCCGTTGTCGTCATTGTCGTACAGTGGTTCGTTTTGTCAAAACAACTTGTAAGAATCATTTATTTGAAACTAATGATAATGTTGGTAAAATTGAAAACTCCTCAAACAGAGGAAATACTTTCAAATCATGCTAAATACTCAAAGTACAGCTTATTGATTTAAACACTTTACAAAAAATCTTTGCTTTTTTTTTTTTTTTTTTTTGAATTTGTACTAAATTATTAGTATTTATAAAAGTTTCTGTTTCAATGTTTGTGTACCCAAGATGAAAAATATTCCGGATTTTTCAGATGACAGCTAAGTCTATAATATAGCTGAATTTGTATGAAGAATTGTTTTTTTTTTTTTTATTCCAATAATTGATTTTTGCAAACTGTTTTTGGTAATCGGGCCACTGTAGCTCGTCGTCGGCAATTGTCGTGTCGAGCACGACCAGCCACGCGTACACTTGTTGTTTTTGCTAACTTCTCACACTTGTTGCTCGCGCTCTCTCACTCTCTCTCTTCCATGCTCTGGGCGAGTAGACAGCGGCGGCGACGAAAACAACAACAACAAGTAGCAGCAAGAGCAGTAGAGAGCTATTGGAAACCAAGCACCGGGCCCAGGCATCATTACGGCTGTCGTTCTTTAGGATTTTAGTTCATCGATCTCAGCGTAAGTGCTCGCAACACGACGCTGGATTGTGTCGTATAACTTCGGTTAAACAACATAAACAAAGTTTTTTTTGTTCGCGCCGCTCGAAAGAATTATCAAATATAATTATTATTATATATATATATTTTTTTTTAATATTTTGTCAGATCAAATAGATTACTGATAATTGTGTATTAAATAATTTGTTACTATTCATATTGTATGCGTGATTGTTGCCCTTTATCAGCAAAAAATTAAAGAGCAACGCGCGACACCAGTGGCTATTTTGTTATCGTTGTCGTCGTCGTCGTCGTCATTGTATTCGTGCACTGATCGCGCCTTAATCTGTGTTACGGATTATCGTTCGCAAAAAACATTGTTGAACAATTTGAATTATAGAAACTCAACATATAAAAATACAAAATTGAACATAAAAGACTCCTGCATCTTGAAAACTGAATGAGAAAACCCACTTATAATATTAATAATGGAACAGCCAAAAGTACACCGAAAACACGCACCACATTAAAACGAAACCGAAACTAGCGATCGCTACTGCGGATAAGCGTCTTTATCTTATCGCTGCTAACCACCACCACCAAAACTTCCAAAAGGCAGCCCCATTCACAGCCATTGTCCCCAGATATCATATAAAACATCCACAGATCGCGCAAACAAAAAAAAATCGCGTTCACTGAAAACGGCTCTCCTGTAGTCCTTCAAATTTTGAATTAATCTATTTAATTACTTTGATAAGTGTATCGTGTTAATAAAAATTTACGTGAAATTGAGTATGATTACATTGCATAATATCTTGTTTAATGCAGTTATTATTCTCTAATTTCAACCAATTCAAATATCTTATTTGTGCTTCTTAAAAAAGTAACGTTTGAAATGAGCACAGCTGATGTTTAAGGGAACTATCAACTTTTGTCACAGAAAAATCACAGTAAAGTATTCTTAAAGCACTTCTTATTTGCTATGTATATTTCTAAAGCCTCTCTTAAGCGACTGGTCTTTTTTCCTATAGGTAACACTTAATAGAAACTTAAGGATGACTTTAGATATTGTTTAGTTTAATGTAAGTTAACAATTTTATGATCGTGTCAAAATTTGAAGAAAAAAGTTACTGTACATATGATAAATGAACGTATACTACAAGGTAATGCAGTACAATTATTATTGTCTATGTTACCAGACCAAAATCTTCTGATACATGAAAAAAAATCACATACAAATTTTTCCTATTAAACTTTTTTTAATTTTTAAAATCCGATATTTTTTTTGCTCTTTTAATTAATTGTAATTTAATTGTAGTACCTAAATTCAAAGGTGAGGAATCAGTTTAAAAATTTTTTTTCGGGTTTTCTCAGAATTTTTTAGTAAAAACTACCACACCGAATATCATAATTTTAAATGAAACTTAAATAGTTGCGAAGCCAATAATTAACATTTTTAAAGTGTGTATGAATGAATACATTTATTAGCTTTTAGGAGCAAAAAGCTTTTTAGTGGCATTCTCAAGTAATGATGAATACGGTATGCGGGCCAAATAAAAGCATAAAAATGTCAGATAAAATGATTTTCTTTTTAGATAGTCTCACCATAGAACAGTTTTTAAAGAAAATTCTGGTATGAAACAGATAAAATTCGACTGTTACCTAGTGTAATTGTACAGTCTCAATTTGCATTTAATCAAGCTAAGAACGTGTCTAGCATTGTTAATAGTCAAAGGACAAATTAAGCCCATCCAATCTTTTTGACTTCTAGGCCACTTGACCGTATGGTTTGTTAAGCTATTATTCCATTTCAATTACATTGTACATTGTATCCACCAAAAAAAAAGGGGCTCTACCCCTTGCTTGCTGCGCTCGTGGTGTGGTGCTGCAAAAGTCCAGTGCACTGTAGAGTACCCTGAGCCCAGGCACTTAGATGCAGTTCGGCACGTCCAAGATTTTATGCCCTTAAAGAACGCTGTATTAAATTTTTGACTGATTGTTCCATTGTCAGCTATATGATATAGTGAACCGATTGGAATAAAATTTGGTCAGGACGTAAAGTACCAACTTAAATGCATATTCTGTCAGATTGCTTGAGATATCTCAAAAAACAAAAAAGGTTTTCATACTAAAACTTGATTTGTGATAGTGATAGTGGTAGTGATAGTGATAGTGGTCCGATCCATAAATAGAAACAAACTTGATCTGCGGTATACAGGAACCTTTTAATAGGCTCAGGGTATAACTAATGAAAGAATAAGTAAAAGGGCTGAGGGAACCAGTTTTCATTAAAGTAGTACATATCAACTTGCATTAATATGTAAATTTGTTTTAAAAAACAGAAAGGACAGAGCCGAGTCAAATAATGAGACTATATCGGAGCCATGCATTTAAAACGCTTTGGATCATTATCATCATGTATGTCATTATTATATTGGTGACTGTTGGAATGGACATTGAACTTTTTAATGATCCCCGCGGCGGCAGTATAACAAGAAATAATATTATATTTTTTGGCTTGTTTTTGTTCATTTTTGATTTTTTTTTTTACATACATATGTACATTTCTAGAGTTTTCGTAGTTTTTTATTCGGTTTCGCACGACATCGAAAATAAGCGAATTTAAAACACAAAACAAACGGATGAAGTATTTTAATTTTGGATAATTCGCACGTTTTTTCCGCGTTTTATACATAAATACTACAAAAAAGTGTTTACGTTCTTTCGCAGCTGGTAAAAACACAGCTTCAACAAAAAACAATTAAAAATAACAACAATAATAAAAATAACAAGCATGTATTTATTATGAGCATTTACCAACCAACTACAAAAACAAAATGTACAAATAAAAAAGTCATGAAATGCCAAAAAATATAAAATTGTAATTAAAATGATCAAACTATAAATAACAAATAGAAAAGTGCCAACTACTATAAACAAAAAAAAAGAATATGTATACATGTATACTTATATCAACTTAAATATTGCAAGAACAACTCTGGTCGTTCAACTTTTTTACTTCAACAAAGTCCAAAAGAAAATAAAATTTACAAGAAAGTTTACTCAATACTGAAAATAATATATACTCGTATGGTTAATTATTATACAGTCAGTGAAGCGAAAAATACATAACAGTATATAAAACATTAACAATAAAAACAACCATTACAACAACATAACGGTCACGAAATGCGTTTCACTTACAATCAGTATAAATATTATGAGTCTGGATATCGTATTCCATCCAAAATGCACAATCTAAGCCATCATCATGGCGGGAATGGCAATGGTAGTGCCGGCAAGATCAACAACAACAATAACGGCGGCCACAACAACAGCAACAACAACAGCCATCATCACTATGCCCATCACCACAACAGCAATAACAACAACAACAACTTAAACACAAATGCATACCAACATCATTACAAAAGCAATTTTGGTAAGATAACACCTGACTGTATAGAAATTTATATTAAAATGTTTAAAATTGAGTTAAAAAAAAAAAAATTTTAACTAGTGCAGAAGAAAGTGGACAACAATCCGAAATAAAGTATTATAAACAGTGGTTGGTGCAACAATTAAAATCCAGAATGTTACTAAAATTACATATGTATGTATGTATAACAATTTGGAAAGCCTACAGTCGAGAGCACACGACAGTATGATACCCTGTATCAGTGTCTATAAATATTATTTTGATTTATATTTAAATGTATGTACATATATGTTCTTGCATACCTATACATACAGCCGACGGCATAATTATTTTCACAAAATGTTCATTTGTCTTTGCACTCATTTATTTGAAAATATTTGAAATAAAATGTCTAATAGCAGAGAATACTAGAGTATTACTAGATATCAAACCATTTTTAGTATATTAAATTTCTTTGGTTTTATATTGTAATCAGTATCATTATTTGTACATTATATGTATACATAACGCACACGTTTAACAAAATTGTTTCAACACAAAATTTATCATTCTTAATTTTTCTTGTCTTAACTGTTTAACAGATGCATATGTATGTATGTATCTTCCATCTAAAAAAGAAAAGTATATCACATATTGTACTTTGCTGAAAATAGCAGTTATTGGTCTTTCAAAGAAAACACAACCGTTTTTTGAGTTTACTTAAAATTTTAAAAATTTTCTGTTGAAAAACGTTTGCTACTTTTGTGCGATATTTAATTGAATCATTTGATTTTTCATTGATTACATCATGAATATATATGTGCACTTTTTGTTCATATATACTGATGCATTTACGTGTATATCATACACATCCAAAAAAAAACACATTTTTTGCGTATGACATATGTATATAAACCTATATACCACATGGGGCGTCTCTAGCTCTTAAAGTTATAAGATCGCTGTGTTCATATAGATGGACATGGCACAATCGACTCGATTGTTGATACTGAGAACATAATATTTTATAGCGCCTGCCGCGCCTCCTGTTTATTACGCACATTTCCCACTTCGAAAAAGCTATGAAAAATCCACACCTCACATAATAGCTGATTCAATTTCTCGTTGCCTCTACTCCTGTTTGAATTTTTTTTTTGCCGGTTGCCATGTTTGCAAAGCGATAAGATTAGGGCCAAAAAACTCAGTCGACGCCAGTTGGTGGGCTATGGTAGCCTAGAACTCCAAGAGGCTTCATCGATAATTTCAAAACACCAAATGAAAAGTAAACGGGAATAAATTTACTAATTGTACACATGTTTATTTTATCATAAGACATTTGTTTAAAATGGTTAATAAATTATTTTTATGTATTTATGTATAAGACAGAAAGATTTATATGCATTAAAACTGAAACCATACATACATATATCTGCAGCATCTACAAACAAATGTATTTCAAAGAACTTGCTTAGTGTCTAAGTACAGAATATGCATCACTTTTTATTAAACGTCCGGATTGGGAATTTTAGTATGAATTATAATCGAAATTAAGTCTTAATACAACGAGTTGCAAATTGAATTAAACATTTTTTTGTATGTAAATTATATAAAGAAGTCCGATAATCTTATCGCTTTGAATTGCCTCGTATCATAGATAACAACAACTTGTTGTCATCGGGTGGAAGTGTGAAAAAGCGCACTTTTGTGTAGGTGGGTGAGTGTCGGATTTTGTTTACGGCCTTGGTTCTTGGCCTTGGTTCGATGTAGTTTGTCTTAGATAAAACACCGCTAAACGAAAAACATACCCATACCAAAATTTTAAGTCAAACGTGGTTAACTGTCTTGTCAGTATAATTTGGAAGATACTCCGTGGTCTTACTTGGTGGAGTAGGTTTGGGGGTCGACGGATATACTGTCTAGAACCAAAAAAGTCCAGTTTGGCCTCATCTTTCTAAAGGATATTACGCCACTTTGATATAGGCCAGTTCTGCTGCACTGCTATTTATATTTATATTTCTATGTGGGCCCAATACTTATGATCGAAGGGATATTGGACCAAAATTTGAACGTGAATATGTTAAGGAACATTATGTTGACATATGCCAGTTGGAATTTGGAATTAAAAAGGACATTCCAGGAGGATAACGATCCAAAATACCCCAGAAAATGTATTAAAAATTGACTTAGGCAGGAAAGGATCAATTTTTTGGCATGGTCAGCTCAGTTCCAGGATCTCAACCCGATAGAAAACTTATGGGGGACATCAAACGCTATGTCTGAAAGCAATCTCCGTCTTCTAAGCCGCAGCGTTCACATGTTATGGTCGTAGATTCCCCTAAATCCTACCCAGAACTTGGTCGACTCCTTGCCACGTAGGTGCGAGATTGTAGTAGCGAAAAAAGGATACACATCTGAGTATTAGGGCATAAACTAAATGTTGTTAAGTATCATTAAGTTTTTTCACGAGTTATGTTAAATTTTTTAATATTTTTTGTTAAGACTGCTATTTTAGTGAACAGCCAAGTTTTGCGTTTTATGTTATTATTCACCCATATATAAAAACTAGTGAATAAAAAATACAAAAAATAGTGTTAAGTTATGTGAAAATAAATACATTTAGCACTAATAAAAAAATTTTGTCCCATAATGGTCTTTATCATAGGATTTATCAATCTTAAAAGTGCAGGTCAAAAGCACTGCTATTTTCATGAACACAGCTGTACATATGTTTATATATACACATTATTTTCAGCTCGCTCTTCTTGGCCAGCACTCCTGTAAAGATATAAATCTGATGAAAAACAATTACCTTCACGTTTATAGCAATAACAACGATTAGATTTTTGTTGTTATTGTTCTGATACTGGCAAAAAATATTTAGCAAACACTTATATTTTGACAAAATTTTTAAAGTTGGCTTCATTATGTTTATATTGGAAAACTGATAATTCGATAGCAAAATTATTTTTTTAATGACAACTAGATAAGAAAATTATTGAATCTTATCTTGAAAGCTATCAATGCTCAAATTACGACATGTTTAATGCTAAGAATATTGCCACGATTTAGCCAAATGGCATTTCGAAATGGTCTTGACTTCGCAGTGACGTATAATAAAGCGGTGTTGAATATATTTACGTGTGTGAAAATTAAATGCTAACCTTTTGGGGTACATTTTAGGGAATATGTATAAAACAGCAGATTAATAAGAAAACTGTATTTATTGTTTTATTTAATAATGATGAAACTCATTATTTATTTGATATGTGTGTTAATATGCTTATATTGTTAATAAGAGTATCTTAGCAGTACGTTAAAAGAAGCTGCAAAAGTAGCTTTTTAATTGTTAAGGATTCAAGTAGAAACAAAATGATTATAATTATAAAAGCACAACAACGGAAACTATCAGTCAATATTTATATATTCAATGTTTATGTTTATGTTCAATGTAAGGCAAAGGTATGATCTTTATTATACACTGTGCCCATTAAAAAAGGGGGATGATGTGTTTGACAGATTGTATGTAACAAGCAGAAAGACGCGTGACAGGCTCCATAAAGTATATATATTATTGATCAGTATCAATAGCCCAGTCGGCTTTCGTTACTAGACATTTATTTTGTAATTTGTATTTTTTTTTTTTTTGTAAGACTTAAACCATTATGCATAGGGGTTGGTTCTTTACATCCTGACCAAATTTGGATAAAATCAGTCCAATATACAAGGCAGAGCACCCTTGTTATTATTGGTTTCTGTGACTTTAAATTTAAGAATAAAAATATGCTTTTTACAATACTTAAGACAAACTGCTTATCCTTTAAAGTTACAAAACTCTAAATGCCCAATAGCTTAAGCTTTTCTAGCCCTTAAAAATCGATGCTCATTTGGTTTACTATAACTCGGTTGTTAACTCTGATCAATAATTTACATTTTGCTACTGTCTACAAAAATAGTATATATTGTTACAAAAGAGTGTAATTTATAAATTTTAATACATACACTGATAAAAAAATGTTCTAAAATCCAGTTTTTGGGATCAGAACTAGGAATTTTGGTCTAAAAAATGTGTCAAGAACATAAAATTCTTAAAGTTAGAAAACACATCTTGATCTTAAGAACATTTCAAATAAGAATAAGCTCTTTTTTAGACCAAATAGTCTTAAATTCTCAACCCAAATAAAAAAATAAGGCAAGTGTTTTAAAATTTAAATTTAACTTTTTTTTTATGTATGTACATGTATATACTTTTTTTGGATTAATTTTTTTTTTTATAAAGTGTTTTAAGTGTTTAAACTTTAAACTTAACTTTTGTTTATATATTGTATATACTTTTTTTGGATTCATTTTTTTTTTATAAATATTCCAATTATTTGTTTTTTTCTTGGCTAGAGCGGGTTTCGATCCATCGGCTTGTTATTAAACTGAAGCGGCGACTCTAATCAGAGCTCCACGGGGCCATTATTGTTTTCATATTAAATATGACATATTTATATTTTCTTAACAATTTAAGATTTATAATTCTTATATTAAGAATTGCGAATTTTTAGATTAATATTCTTAGTATTAGTAATTTGGTCTTGAAATGGTCTTATTTCAAGAACAAAATATTTAAGATGAATGTTCTTGATATTAGAAGTTGGTCTTTATTTTCTATGTATGTGGATGTCGAATTAATATCCTATGGTTATGTTTGGACAGCAAATAATGATAATTTGTCATAATTTAGATATGTTTTAAGCTTATTTCTGTTTGACTGAGGACTATTGGTATTATTGCAAATTATTGATATATTGGAAAATCATATGTAGAAAATATTGCTTGTAATTATTTCGCATTTGTAGGAATACAGATATTGAGGAAGATGATATTGACGCTTCAATGGATAATTACACGGTGCTACAGCCAAAAAAACTTCTGAGATCCGACATAGCGTAGGTTGTAGGTTGATATAGTTAAAAAATCATATGTCTTAAACTATGAATTCTTGTTTAAGAGGTTTCTAATGAAAACATCGCCAAAGTCAAAAAAAAAAAAAATTGTTGTGCCTAGCAAATACTCCAATAAGGGAATGATTTAGTGTATTAATGAAGAGACTATAATGAGCATACGCATTATCGATCATTTTGTTTCATTTGTAATTAATTGGAAATAAAGAGTTCACAACATATAACTAAATATATATACACAAAGAAAAGTTGACAAACAAATACAAAAATGATTATGAATACGTAATGCGAGCATGTAAATAAGGATCGAAGAACATGGATCGAGTGAAACTTCTTGGATAGGGCTGCCTTGGCCTTATCAGCAGCTGACATAGCTGTCTACATTACGCTGCAGCGTTCCTGTTGTTGCTGCTGTTATTATCAACTGGAACTGGACAATGAAATTCCAAATTGTCAGTAGTTGATGCATTCACAGAATCAAATTGAGCATCAATTGAGATAAACTGCAACAATAAAGCGCAACTTTTTATGCAACTGCTTTGAGCACATCTGTATTACAAAGGGCAAGTTTACCAGAATGTGTTTCTATCTTATAATTTTTGTTATGGCTCTGATCTTTGTGATCATAATGATCATAATACCAAATTTCGTGTTATACATGAGCACGTATTTTAAAAACAAAATGCTATGTACATTGATGTGATTCTGCTAACTTCGAATGTATTATCAAAAAACCATAGGGACCATATTTCCTGGTAAAGATGACCAATGTGAGTGTTTTTTTCTTCTTTTGTTTTTGGTTATTTTTCCATTGGAGAAAGGATAAGAAGAAGTTATCATTAATTAAGTAAATAAATTGATTTAGTATTAGATCAGTGAAATGCGGTTCTGCAAGGTAGTATTATTTTGCGAGATCCTGGGCATTCTTATATTATGCACCTCCATTGTGCTGCACTCTCTTTCCAGCAAACACAGCCTTGTAATTAGTCTGAAAGCAAACTTGCTACATTTGAATGCAACTGATTAGGTTTTCTGCCATCTCTTGGATTCCTATGGCATCTAGCAATACATTTCTCTCCCTAGTGAGCCTACGGCAGGCAAATAGGATATAAGATAACTTCTTCACAAAGTAAAAGTCTGGTGACGGAAATCCTTCCATGTACCAAAATTTCCGATATCCAATTTTGTGACGAACGATATTTAATTTAATATGTGAATTATTGAAAAAAAAAAAAAATTTTGGCATTCGGCACATTGCGTAGAAAGGTCACGATTCTTTATGCCCAACAATAACTTTTATGCTCAGTGCCACAAAAATACCTTTCCATCGAAATCATGTCTTTTGAATCAGCAAAGATATTTTAGAAATGTAAAAATAATTTGATAGGAAACTTCATAAGCTTTGAAGTAAGTTGTTATACAGGGTGCTTCAAACTTTGGGGTCATAGTTCAATAATATTTTACGAGTATAAATATCATTTAATTTACTTTTTCAATCTAGATTATACAATTTTGATAAATTTTCATCATTAAAATCATAATACTATATGTTTGGTAAACCTTAATTCTTTTAATTGGTATTTTGAAAAATTACTGTAAATTGTACTATTTCTATGTAGCCTGGAGCTTCAGTTTTTGAGTTAAGTTGATGGAACTAGGCACAGACCAATATTTTCACTATAGGTTATACATAAGAAGCAATCGTTTGAATCAGATCACTATATTATATGGCTGTCATAGGAACAATCAGTTTAAAATCAACCTTTAGGATGCGATTTTCCTTTAATGCTTAAGAAATCTTTGTCAAACTCACAGATTTTGTTTTAAATATGGTCTTGTATATCCTGACCAATTTTGGTAAAAATCGGACAGCTATATAGCTGCCATAGGAACGATCTGTTTAATATTAAACTTTAATATGAAAATCGCGGTTGTTTTTTGATATATCTGAACGAATCTCACGAAATGTGAATTTGGTATTGTTTTATACATATGTACCTACCGAATTTGCTGAATAACGGATCATTATAATGTATAGATGCCATCGAAACGATCGATTGAAAAATGTATGATGCACTTTTCTGCAAATTAAATGTAGTTTTTTCAGATTCTGAATTGCTAAATAACGAAAAGGGTTATCTAACAGCAACAAATTACAGTACGCTACTAAATCATAATATTGACAGACAGTCATAGACAGAGTGCATGTACTTGCACTCCGCTCTTTTTCTTCCATCACCATTTTATTGCGAGGTGCATAGTTTTTCGACTATAACTATGCTTAGGCGTGCCTAGATGCATGAAAAACCGGGGTTAATTCGTTAAAGAACTGATTACCAAAGCGTCATGTAGTAGGGCGATGGACACCAAATGAGATCAATTTTAGGATCATTTGGGAATATTGCTGACATTAAAAGTAAACAAGTGAAGAAACAAATTTGTTCGGTATTTTATTAAATGAACATACTTTTCAGACTCAGTTCTACAGTTCGTATTTTTTGTGAAATTTGCTATTTGTGCACGCACTGAAAAATGGATCAGCTTTCAGAGTCTGTCACGCCCACAATTTTTACCTGATTTAAAAATCCTTTTGGATTCGTAATCTATGAAGATTTCTCTATCGAATGCAAATACTACTTTTTACGACCGCTTTCCACAAGAAAATGATTTGTGCCACGATTTTCGGCTTCTTTCGCTTTTCAGATTGATCAGTATATCTTTAAAAACAACAAAGTTTTTCATACTAAAACTTGATTTTTGACCGGTCGGTCCATGGCAGCTATATGTTATAGCAGACCGATTTGAACCAAATTTGGTCAGGATATACATATAAGACCAATTTAAATGAATATTCTGTCAAATTGGTTGAGACATCTTAATGAACAAAAAATTGTTCATACTATAACTGGATTTTTGACCGATCGTTTGTATGACAGCTATATGATATAGTTGACCGATTTGAACCAAATTTGGTTAGGATTATAGAACCAACTATAATGCATATTCTGTCAAATTGGTTGAGATATCTCGGAAAACACAAAAGTTTCTCATACTAAAACTTGATATTCGACAAATCGGTTCTATGGCAGCTATTAGATATAGTGGTCCGATTGGAACCAATTTTGGTCAAGATGTATAAGACCAACTTAAATGTATATTCTGTCAAATTGGTTGAGATATCTTAAACATAAAAAACATCTTTTTTATTGCAGCAAGTATATTAATACTTTACTATCAAAGTATCAATGTCAGATGCATATGAAATTCCAAAAATTTCTGATATCTCATAAAAGAAATCTTCTTTACAAAGTAAAACTCTAGTGACGAAAGTCTTTCCCTGCCCCAAAATTTCTGATATCCCATTTTGTGACGAACAATATTAAATTTAGTATATAAATTATTATAAAAAAAGTTTGGCATTCGGCACATTGCGCAAAGAGATCTCGATTCTGTATACCTAAAAAAATGTTAATGCGCAGTGCCGAATGCCAAACTTTTTTTTATAAAACGCGAAATTTTACTTTTTACAACATATTGAATAAATCGACAAAATGTAAGCTAAAAAAGCTTTTTTCACCTGTAGCATTTTACCTGAGCACTTTGCAAACAAATAATCAAGGCACGTCTAAAATACCTTTCTAACGACATATAGAACACATCTGTAGCTTATTCAGACTGGAAACTGTGGTGCTTAAATTTTATTTCCCGCTAAACTAGCTATTTCTGATAAGAAACAATTCCTCTTCAAAAAATCTAAGCTTTTTTAGCGCTTTGATACAAAAAAACAGACAGACAAACAAACTTTTCATCTCATTTTGAGAAGGCCATTACAAATTTCAAATTCATCTATTTCTTTAACCAAAAGTCGGATTGGAATGACCGAGGTACCATTCGACGCGTATTTTTGACTAGAAAATTATAAATTTTAACCAAAAGGCGCCAACGGCCCCACTAGCTGCAATCATTAAAATTTTGCGTTTCCCACTTACACCCACTTATCTCATGAAGCAGGTGAGTAACCAAAAGTCTTAGTATGCACTTTTGTTAGTTAAAGTCATACCTTTCGATCGGTATATAACTCAATCCGATCGGACAGTCATAGCAATCTTTTCCAATCTTCGTGTATATTTTGCTAGTTGCCTTTCGCACCCTTCGTGCTGCTTTCGTCACTAGCGCGGACCGCCGTCCTCAGTGATATGCTTCTTTCTTTCACTGTTAACACCATAGAGAGTAACGGTCGCCTTCATGCGAGAATCTGTAGAGAAGTTACCATGTTAACTCAAGATCTGTCAGGTGAAAGTTGACAATTCCAGATTTTCGGTTAAGTATTTCCAAGTGGGTTAAGCCTTTCCAAGTCGGTTACGCCAATCCAAGTCGATGATAAGACGGTTCGTCCAACGACCTATCGTAGAAGCGACATTTTGCTTGCTACTGAATCAGACTCACTTCCCTTGCTGGACTACGACGAGTTCAATGCACCCGCCCAGCTACTGCTGTTCTCATCTCAGTTCCCGTTTAACGGTACATTATCATCAGACGCGTTTCAAGCAATCGTACACAATTCGAACAATTTTTGCATTTTATTTAAGCGAAGCACTTGGTTCGGTCTCTTTCCATTTTATATACTAAGTATTTACAACAGCGTATTCAAACCCACAAATGTGCTCATTCGGACATATATATATGTATATGTATGTACACGTACATACATACATATGTATATTGTAAAGATCAAGCTGGAAAGTATGTTGCAAAAACTGCTTGTTGTGCACACATTGATATATTTGTAATTTGCTTTTCTTTATTTTTATTACGTTATCATCGTTAAGTTCTGGTTTAATCAGGTTTTATCTTGAGAACCTGACATATATTTGCATGTCCATCAACTACTTTTCGTATGATCTATATTTGTAATTTAAGTAGCAATATGAGAATGATGGCAAAAGTATTAAAAAGACATTTCATACAACAAGAACTTAGAACTAATCTGATTAGAACAGCAACTCGAAGTTCTACATCTGAACTAGAAAAAATTTCACCTGTATAGTTAATTCAGGCTTCTTTGGTCCAATTCTTAAAAATTTTGATTTTCCTGAACTTCGCACGATGTTTTGCCTATTTTTTTCAAGTTGATCTTTTGGTGGCAATGCATTGCAAACACAAACATCTAACTTAAATGTTACATAGGCAGAATGTTAACGTGGGTAAATGTCTATTACGTGCACGACCTCGCCAAAACCCGCGAAAAAAAATCCTCGATGGACCGCGAATTATCATAAATTATCGTGTAATTAGTTCGTCCCGCTCTCTCGCGGTTTTTTTTAAATGCACTTTAAAGTTTCAGTGCAAAATAAAAAAAAATCAATGCAGGCTTTGCAGGAAAGTTGTCCAAAATTATAGCAAAATAAAAAATAGCCTCATTTAAATACTATAAATAAGTTTAAAGCAAGTATTTGTATTTGCAAGTAACAATATATGTACCTGTGATATTTTTAAAGCAATACTTCTGTGTGATGGACCGATGGACCGCAAACTATCATGACTAAACAAGCAACTACATACGTGTGATTTTTTATAAAAATTTTTTTTTTCAAAAAGTCCTCGATGGACCGCGAATTATTATAAATTGTCTGGCCTACTCCACATATGTGGTCTAAATCGGTGTCGAAGAGTGGGTCTTGGTATGTTCAATGTCATCAGCGTCGGAGTCCTACGCAAGAAATAAATCACGCGATTCAAAAAAATTTTTTTTTCCTTGCGTCTCTCTTCTTTCCTCACTTGCCTATGCGAAATGCACTTCATTGCTTACCTTCAAAGAAGGTGTTGGCTCGTACGCTTTCCTAGAAACTGCACGGATTCTTTCTCTTTCTCTCCGTGGGTTTCTGAACATTTTCGAGACCGTAACAGCGAAAATTAAAAATACTTTCTCCCCTTGAATAAAATTTGCACTGCCCACCACACTTGGGACAAATTTTCTCACTTATGTAGCATCACATTATGAGCACGCAAAAAGTCAAATAATTAATTATTATCCATTTGGGGAATGGCGAACACTCCATACTTGCATTCTAGCCACGATAGATATATTTAATTAAATTTTAAAACACTTTTGAACTTATTTTTACTGGCGCACGACATAGCGAATACATTTTTTTTTAAATTAAACAAATTTTAACCTTTCAGAACAATTGATGAAAATCAAATTCAAATTTTATTATAAAAACCCCTTTACATTTTAACTAATTTTGAAAAGTTTTGATTTTTTTTTGGATTTTTCACTGAAACTTTAAAGTGCATTTAAAAAGAATCCGTGGGAGAGCGGGTCAAAATTTGTATACGATAATTCATGATAATTCATCGTCTATCTAGGGTTCTTTTTTCATAATTTTTGGCGAGGTCGTGCACGTACTAGACAATTACCTTGACATGATCCACACTATTAGGTTACAACGATTTACACTATTAAGTTAACAGCTCTGGAACAGAGTTTATTAAAACAAGATTAAGTGCTAGTGCGGTAACTTAAGTGTTCTCTATAAATCTGTATAAATTTGAAGAGAATTGATTTTGAGAACAACCGTTAAAAATGTACGTGTTCCTTAAATGTCAGGGATTTTTTTAAACATTTCTTCGAAGTCACAAAATTTGACTCCAACAAATGTTTTATCAATTTCAACCAAATTATTAATTTTAGGTATGTTTTATATAGTTAACAAATTTATTCAACACATATCTTATTCAATTTTAAAAATAATTCCATCCAATTCAAAAAAGTTCTCTAAGATTTTATCAAATCTCTCAACAATTTTTGTTTGACATATGAAAGCATTAGGTGCTTTGGGTTAGGAACAGCTACAATTGCTATTGGGTTAGTTTTTCGCTGTTTGAGTTTTGTAAAACATACCTGACTATTTTTATACCCTGAGCCCATTAAAAATGCATTTAAGTTGGTCTCATACATCCTGACCAAATTTGGTTCAAATTGGTCTACTATATCATATTGATGCCAAATTAACGGTCAAAAATCAAGTTTTAGCATGAACATTTTGTTTTGGTTATTGAGATATCTTAACCAATCTGACAGAATATGCATTTAAGTTGATCCTGACAAAATTTGCCTAAAATTATATTCAGTGGGTTTATACTTTACGTTTATATATGTATATAAACATATGTATGTTCCATTAGGAACATAACAATTTTATCAATTAATAAAACAGAAATATTTGAGATATTGAGATCGAATTTATTGTGGGTGTATTGCAAAGCATTACATTTTATGAATGAAATTTGATTTCGGTCATATGACCACCACGAGACTGTTTACAGCGGTTGATTCTTTTGGGCCCAAATACAAACAAAATACGGACCAACCACACCTCAGGCATTAATACCGCAACAAACAGAAACTTTTTGCGAATGTAACAGTGTCTCAAGATGCCCATGTGGGTTTCTTGCTGACCAATAACGCATATTTTGCGGATTAACATCGCAATTGAGCCAGAAATGAGCTTCATCGCTGAAGATGATAAGCGAACTTAAAGTTGCGATCACCGACTCAGAATTTCGGTAGTTAGTTTTAATAATTTCCAAACGTTGCTGGTTCGTAAGCTTTACCATGATGAAAATGTTAACGTTAACTAACGTTTTTATTGATTGACAGTTGACATTGACAGTTCATTAAAAAGTTTAAGGGTGCGTCCATATAAAGATACAAAATTGTTATGTCCCCATTGGAAAACCCTTTATAAGGACCTGATTCAAAAATAATAAATGAAAACATTTTATTATTGAGAAGAGTTAACTGCTTTTGATTAAATATGTTAGCAATGTGACTATATGCATATTTTAAAGTAATCAATTTTGAGTCCGAACAGTTAGTTTAAAGTAAATATTTGAGAACTCTTTCCAATATTGTACTTTATTCCAATTAACCTCATTTATGAAATGCCGAGCCTCTTAATATTGATAATAACTTGTTTTTTTACAAAACATATATTGTATATATTAAATTTCTATATACACTCCTGCCCAAAATTATACGATATCTCGAAAATTTTAGTTTCGACCCTCGTAAGAGAAAGGGAATGCATAATGAAACGAAATAAAGTATGCAGAATAATAGCAGAAAGAGTTCCTCGCAAAAGCTGCTGATCTTATCTCTGATTGCATCTCCCATTATCAAGTAACGGTAAAAAAAGCAAAAAATCTATATCTTGTATGAAAACTATACGATCATTTCAATTATTGCGGCTTGAGACAATGATTTGGTGTGAATTTTTTTAAAATTTCTGTTAAACATTTAATGCATTTCTAATAAAATGCTGCGCGGACGTTTCTTAAACGACGAGAAAATGGAAAGAATAAGGGCTTACAATGAAGCTGGCTTTAATGTAAGCTAAGTATCGCGAAAAATGGGTCGAACACGCTATGTTATCATCAAATTTTTAAACGATCCGGATGAATATGGTGTTAAGCATAGCTCTGGAAAAAAACCCAAGTTGTCTGACCTCGATAAACTTTGAATATAATTAAAAGCGAGTAATACATGTGAATCGTGTTTCACACATGCTGCATGTTGCAGTCAGCCTGTTTCCCGAATGACTGTTTGGCGGGCTCTGCAATCATCTGAAAATATTGTCAGAGGAGTTTTAAAAAGACTCCGTTCCACAAAATATTTATTTATTTATTTATTTATTCACGACTAAAAGCAGTCGGCAAAAGGAAAAATTAAGTGTAAATAAAAATTAAATTAAAAATTAATAATTAAATTAATAATAAATATAAATTAAAAGCTGAAACGAAAAAATGGTTAAGTCTGGGGAATACGAAATTAATAATTGATCCAATATTTGTTGCAAGGAATGGGGAAAACCCAGAAAAACCCAAACAGATCAATATGAAAATAAAAAATAGATCAAAAGCCAAAACAAGGTAGATCTCTGATCTGAAGGGTGAGGTTTTAGCACAGCTAAAGTCCTTATCACAACCCAATGAGATCAGAGATTTACCTTAGGTAATTAAAAATAGAGGCTTTAATAAGAGGGAGAGAGAGATTGCTTGAAATTAAATGATAAAGTTTATTATAATTAACGCATAAAACCCGAAAGCGATTGTGCAAAGCGTAGTCTGTAGTACATGTAGACAAAAATAAAGGGTAGAAGTTCCTAGTCGCCCTCAAGGTTACATTGAAGCTAAGACGTTCTAATAGCAAAGGGGAGTTAATATCACCTATAATCAACTTATGGAGAAAAGTAACTCCAAGGACTGTCCTACGGTGGGTAAGGGAAGGCAGATTGAGAAGCAGAAGTCTACTAGAGTATGGTGGTAAATGGAGATTTGGATTCCAATCTAAGCCCCGAAGTGCAAATAGTAGAAATTGCTTCTGCACAGACTCAATTAGGTCCTGATAAAGTTTGTGTTGGGGATCCCAGACACATGAACAATATTCAAGAATTGGGCGAACCAGGGAAGTGTATAAAAGTTTTGTTACATAAGGATCATTAAATTCTTTAGACCAACGCTTTATAAAAGCAAGAGTGGCCTTAGATTTATTTACTATACTAGAGATATGAAGAGAGAAACCTAATTTATTATCAAAAAGAACGCCAAGGTCTTCGACTGTCGATATACGTTGCATAGGTACATCATCGATCGAATAAGTTGCTAAATAAGGAGTACTCCTTTAAAAAGTCATAAACAGGCATTTAGAAAAATTTAAGATCAAGTGATTAGCTATGCACCAGCGATGCATTGAGTTTAAGTCATCTTGCAAGAGCTTGTGATTAACAGACGTCTTATAAGATAAAATAAGTTTCACATCATCGGCATACATAAGTATGTGGCAATGGGATAAAGCAAGGGGTAGATCATTAATAAAAAGATTGAAAAATAAGGGGCCTAAATGACTACCTTGAGGTACTCCAGAAGTGACAAGGACGGATTTCGAGATGGCTGATCTAAGCTGTACTCTTTGGGTCCTACCCGTAAGGTAGGAAGAGATCCATGAAAGGAATGAAGGATAGAAACCTATTCGGTCAAGCTTAATGAGAAGGAGGTTATGATTAACAGAGTCAAATGCTTTACTAAAGTCAGTGTAAATGACATCAGTCTGCATTTTATTGAGAAAAGCCTCATTTACTAAAGAAGTAAACTCTAGTAAATTGGTCGAAGTTGACCGACTCTTAACGAAACCATGTTGAGAAGGGCAGATAATCGATTTGCAGTGATGCTGCAAAGTAGATGTAATAAGCTTTTCAAAAAGCTTAGGAATTGCTGATAATTTTGCAATTACCCTGTAATTAGATACATCCGACTTGCACCCCTTTTTATGCAGTGGGACAATGTAAGATTCTTTCCATATAGCCGGAAAAATAGTTGATATTAAAGATAGATTATAAAGTATATGTCGACCTCAGTTTGTGGAAAATGACTTGGAGAGAAACTGTGCCTTGCACTGTGGGCGATTTAACCGATCTAGCTCCATTTAATTCAATTTTCGAAGTGTTTTTATTTTGAGCCCAAATTATTTCTTTATCAATTACTATTATTCCACTGAGCGTATCGATAGTTTCTATTGTGATCGATATGCTCTAGTTGATCAGCTGTGAGCTTTCAAACACAACATATATTTCATGTGCATCATTAAGCTTTTTAGTCTTTTGCCTTTTTTTTGGAAAAAAAATGGAGAAAGAGGATTTATTTATATGCAAGACAATGCATCCATGCACACGAGCAGAGAGACTTTGTGATTTTGAAATGAGTACTCAGTCAATGTGTTGGAGTGGCCAGTTTGCTCCCCTGACTTAAACTCGATTGGAAACATTTAGGATATATTAGCCAGGTGAATTTATGAGAAGAATAACAAATTTGAGAACGTTGAAAGTCTCAAAAGCTAAATTAAAAACTAAATTAAAATTAAACTCGATTGGAAACATTTGGGATATCTTAGCCAGGTGAGAGATTTGGGTGCAAGAACGCAGTTTGATTAACTGAACATTTGGTTCTTCTGAGCCAATACAATAAAATGGGTTCAAGACGAAAGGAAAAGGATTTCACTGATTACCACCCAAATCGCCAATGTTCCATGGTTTCGTATCTGGTAGAAGCCATCTAAATGCATAAACAAAATAAAAAAAAGCCTGGTTATTCACGAACAGATGCCAATAAAATATACTATTCTCGAGAGGAGGTTTTGGCCTTGTTTATACTACACCAAAAACTCTTATAATCTTTTGAAAGCTGATGCAAAGGCGCGAAAAGCTAATATCTTCCCAACATACTATCTTCTAAGTGGATGTGTAACATGCAAGCGCAGATTTTATAAATTGTGCCCACGCGTTTGAGCAGCTTTTAAGTTGACCACAAGTTGCAACTTACGATGATCGATGGAAAAGATTTTAGCGTAATTGCGGAATCATCTTCACAACCATGCGGCATTTGTAAGGCCACGCCTAATATTATGAAAGATCTATGTAGATGCCATTGAAAATTTATCAAGAAACAATAACTTGCTCCAATTCGGACTATCTACCTTGCATAGTTGGATTACTTACTTTGAATGTGTGTTACACATTGGTTATCGGCTACCCATTAAAATGTGGCAAGTATGGGGCTCAGATAAGAGCTCAGTCGATCAACGGAAAGCAGCCATCCAAGATAGATTCAGGGTCGAAATGGCATTATTGGTAGATACTCCAATGCAAGGCTCTGGCAACACTAATAGCGGAAATAGGCTCGAAATACGTCTGTTTAAATAACCGGAGTGAACCAGGAATTGGTAAGAATATTTGAATTAATTGTGCGGGCCATACACCTCTGGATATACAATTAACATCTACACAAGATATATTATTGAAAGTGTACCACTTCCAATAGGCATGATGTCCGAAGAAATATTAGGACCCAGAAATAAAAATTTATGAAACTTTCGGCTTAAGCATATTCGCAAAAACTCTTGCTTAAATATGATGGAAGATCTGTTTAACTCGTTATTATTCTCTTCGGATCTGGTTATAGCAAGTTTGTGTAAAAGTTCGGCCAATTACTCCAGCAAAGCACTATTTTTGACAGTGAAGACCAAAGTCTGCTTGGATTACCCTGAAGAACTGGACAATTCCGATTCGGAGTCGGATAATTGACTCCAAGCTCTATATAAAAAAAATTAAAACAAAAAAATGTTTTTTTTTTTGCTGATTTTTTTTTATGACCTTTTAAACCAATCAGCCTATTGCTTAAAGTGACAGGTGTATTCAAATAATTTTTTAAATCTTCCGATGGGTTTTTTTAGACTTTCGGACAATGAGGTTGTCAAACTTCTTCGATGTTGCGCCTTTCGCGTTTCTCTCGTTTTTTCTTGTAGTGAATCGCCGAAAACACTTTTTTTATCCTTTAAGAATTTTATCTGATATTGTGTTGCCTTCATTTCTTAGATTAAGGATATGTTTCCTTTCAATATCGGTACAATGTACTCCACGACCCATTCTGAAACAAGGAAATCGGCATTCGAAAGAAAAGTTAATTTATATCTTTATTTATCTTTAGTTTATGGAACTTTACATCTATAATTCGATTTCAACCTTTTTAGAACAAGACAATATCAAAATTTCAGTGCGATTATATTTTTTCGTGACAAAAACGTGGTCATTTGAAATCAGTATATACAATTAATTATTCTTACAAAAGAAGACCAAATGTGAAACCAAAATAGAGAACCGTTATCGTTATACCAAGCACAGTTGTTTTCATGGATGAAATTTTCTCCAAAAACGAAAGATTTCGTTTCTATTATTTTTTCCATGACCGATATTTCGGATTTTATTAATAGATATATCAAATATAAATAATTCAATTTAGTATTGATTAATTTAATTATATAATTGTCTCTTACCCTTTTAGGCATGCGCATGACTATGTCCACAAACTCAACGATGAGCCCGCGGATACATCGCAAAGGTTTTCGAATACCATCGAAAAGGCAGCCAGGCAAGGGATTGCCTGGAAAACTACACACAATTGCTAGGGTACGCACCATCTTTTTGACTCTTATTTGTTAATGGCAAATTTTCTCATTTTATAAAATTAGACGGGAACTGGCAAATTGGTGCCTGGGAAGCGAATACCACAACGACCGCATCCTCCGCCCTGTGACAATTCTAATGACAGCGGTTTGGGTTTCGATCAGCACACGGAGCTGCGAAGTGTTTCAAACGCTGTTGCAGGCGATGCCAGCAGCAGCAGTAGCGCCACAGACAACGGGCATCGCACAAACCTGGTGGTGAATAGCGCGTTGACCAACACTGTGGCTGCAGCTGCGGCGGCTGCTGCTGCGGCTGCTGCAAGCAACACTTTACAGCAACAGCATCAACAACATCAGCAGCAACAACAGCAGCAGCAACAACAGCAGCAACATCAGCAGCAACAACATTCACCGCAGCAGCATTTAATACGAGCAATACCCGTTTCAAGGTAATCTTCCTCTTCCTCCTCTAATCTTCCAGCCGGTCAGCTGTTTCTCCAGTTATCTCACACTCACCTGAACATACATACATACATTTGGTCAGGCACAAGCACATGCAACATAAACAGATATTCACTCGCATATATGTAGGTGTTGCACTTCATTAGATGCAAAGTGAGCCGCTCAGTTACCAAGCCACCAGACGTCTTCCAGTTTATTGTTTGAATTCGCCAAAACGCACTTGTTTGTATTATAAATAAAAGACATAGTTACCGATGAGCCCGAAGTTGCAAATGCAATTGAAATTTGATGTGGATCTATTTTCTTTATTGTTCGTCAGTGGATCGTTCTCCATCAGCTCAGTACACTGCGCCCCTTCAGTAGACTGTCGCAGTTGGTTTTGAAAGGAAGTGTGTGCTCAGACAGGGCAAAGTTTAAAGAAAAAAGTCTTACACAGATTCTTGGAGACATAAAGAGGCTGTGAGTGACTGTCATCGTCGAAGATGAATTAATTGACTTGCCAAGTGGTCAAAATAGCTAAAAATTAAGACAAGTTTTTGGACAAGGCGGACAAAAAATAGTGGATGGATAGCAAAGAAACACAATTGTTTTTGCATAAAACTGCTAAATGATGTGGGTCTGGAGAGCCCATTGTAATTGACTTCGAGCTAAGCAAAATATTAGCTGTCGAATCGATTTTTACAGATAAAAAAATATTACACCAAAAAGCAATTTAATAAAAAGAACAAGGGGGCTCCGGCCCCTGATAGCTTCGCAAGCCTACCCCCGGCTCGCTTTTGGTAGGATGTATAGGACCAACCAATATGCTTATTCTTTCAAATTTATTGAGATATCTTAATAAACAGAAAAGATTTTCATACTTACACTTGATTTCTGACTGATCGGTCAACTATATCATATAGCTGTCATAGAAAAGATCGGTCCAAAATCAAGTTTTAGCACAAAACCAAACTGACAGAATATGCATTTAAATTGGTCTTATACATAGTGACCAAAGTTGGTTCAAATCGGGCCACTATATAGCAAGCAACATTAAGTCTTCGGCGTGCCGAACCGCATCTAAGTCACTGGGCTCAGGGTACTCGACAGTCGAGTGCACTCGACTGTAGCCGTACCTAACCGCGAGCGAAGCGAGCAGGGGCGGGCCCTCTTGTTTTTTATTTCTTCTTAGGTTTATCTTACTGTTGTGTTTGTCTATGTACAGCTGCGAAAAAAATAATAGCACCACTATAAGACTTTGTCTTACGAGTCAAAAAAGATATAGTTGGAGCAGCGATTTTTCCAAAACTTTTTTTTCATAAAGCCTTGAATATCTAATACATAAAATATATATTGGGTTTCCTTTAGAATTGGAAGGTTGAGAGGGTTGAGAAGGTAGGAGGGTGGTGCTATTTTATTTTTCGCAGCTGTACGTATGTGTGTGCAACTACATATTAGAGCATCTCAGTACCTGCGCATAGGGTATCCTTTGGTTGAGGGCGCTCGACTGTAGACTTTCACGCTTGTTTTAATTTTCCAATGTCAATCAGTTGTACACAAAAACTTATTTAACTGATTTAAATTTGCTTTGACGAAACTAAATAAATTTTAATAAATGTCAGGAATTTCGCTACTTTTATGTTGCAAATGGACAAAACATAGATTGGCATAATCATACTTTGTACATTATACGAGTAAATATTTATATTAAATTCTGTAAAATGTCATGTGTTATCGCTTTGAGTTGTGCATATTTATAATTTTCCTAAATAATTTACATAGACTTTGGCTAGTGCTCAAAACACATTTAAAAAAAAACAGAATGTTACCCTTTGTTTTCGATTCGATTGGACTTTATAAAAAGACAGATTGAACAGAAAAGAGTGTTTTAGTAAAACCGATTAATACCAAATAATATTTATAATAGCATTAGTAATCAAATTGATTAGTAATCAATTCATATGATAGAAAGTTAATTTTATTTGTATATAGGACAGCTGTATAAGATATAAATGTTCCTGTGAAAAAGGAAAATTCAAAATGCGCAGCACAAATAAATATAATTTGCTAGATTTGGTTTTATAGACATGTTTTTATTCAATTAATTTTAACATAGTGGGCCATGGTGAATTTGTTTAGAGACTAGTGTGTGTTTGTTGCTATGTTTGTTGCTATTTAGTAATGCACAATATAATTACATGCCCGTAATCGCATTGTAATCGCATTTGTATCTTATCAGTTGCAGCAGTTCAAGTTGCCGGGTACTTGAAAGCGACCTTATCACTATCTTAATGTCACTGAAACAATAAAGAAGTGAGGATGTGATTTATATGATAAATGCTAAATATTAGCTAATTGCTTTATGGGATTTAACTAGGTGCTGTCAACTTGTTTCATCTACCAAATCGGCTTCTGTGCCGACATTCCTTTTTCACTTTTGTCTCGCCACTTTTTTGTTTAATAAAATTGCTCATGGGTTTGCCTTAGGTTAGGATTTCAGACAAACTTATTGATATTATTGTTCCTACTACTGATTGAGGATTTGAACGTTGTCTAATATCAAATTACGATATAAATTATGTAGTGCTATTACAGCACTTGGTTATTTCAACAACACATATTTATTCAATTATATACATATATTACGTCGAATATCAACACGATGGCTCGAACATACATACATACAATATGGCATAATCCAATAACTTTTATTTTCAAAAAAATGATTGTAATTTTATTTATTTAATACATTCAATTTATTCAGTTTTGCGATATAAAAAACTATTTTATACCCTAATTCCACTAAACTAAGAATGTTTATATTTCTCAAATTCTCAAATATGTAGATACTTATTCATGGAAAATCAAAACCTACTTAAAGTATGTAAAATTTTATTTGACAGATTTTAGTATTCAACAATGAATACTTGATTTTTAATTCGAATTTTGATTGTCAAAGATAAATCAAAAACAATCTGATATACTGAGAGAGGTATTGGTTGAAGAAACGACCAATGTTCACATCATCCTTGGACAAATATTCGGGAGATAGAACTCATCGAACTTCCTTGCAAAAATCATGAAGATTTTGCCCACCATCGAAGATGATACTCCAAACAGCCAAGAAAACAGTGGACGGCAGCTTACGCTTGTGATGAATCATAACGATGGATGCGAATTTGCTACATAGTCCGATCAGATCGAATAATATACCGATTGAAAGGTATGGTTTTTACTGAGTAAAGTGCATACTAAGACATTTGATTCGCCTGTATCATATGGGGGTGTAAGCAGGTTGTTCAAATTTATTTATTTATGCAAAATTATTGTAATTGAAACAAACTCTTCTTGCTTCGCTTGGGGTGAGGTGCGGCTACAGTTGAGCGCACTCGACCGTAGAAAACTCTGTGCCCAGGCACTTGTATGCCTTTCGGCACGCCGAAGATTTGATGGCCTTGCAAAGCACTGTATTAAATTATCAACTTATTGTTCCAATGACAGCTATATGATATAGAAAACCGATTTGAATCGAATTTTTAGTCAAGATGTTTTAGATCAACTTAAGTTCAAATTCTGGTAAATAGGTTGAGATATCTCAGAAAATCAAAAATTTCTTCACACCAAAACTTGATTTTTGACCGATCGTTCCTATGGAAGCTATATGATATAATGTTTCAGTTTCTTAGAAGTATCATTCTATTTTTATGATACGTGCTCAGGTATTTTTCAATTTCATGCCAGTGTGCAACAGTTAATCGCTCGGAATTTGATGATACAGCTCGTTGATCCGCATTAGATACTGGACCTCTTTTCGCATCCTGAAGATATATCAAATGAGTTTTGATTCTAAATAATATCTAACTCGTAACAATTCATTTTAATATTTCTATAGTACATATGTATACTAAACTTTTAATTTCGGTTAGAATTCATGTCCTGCTATATCCTTGTTTTATAATCCTGGCAAGTTTGTTGTGCTAAGTCGAAATTCAGCTGCGCGAATTAATAAGAACAGAAATTAACGGATCGTCGATTCCAACATTGGTTTCAAGAAGCTGAATTTCGACTTAGTACAACAAAGTTAATATTATAAGAGATAAGGACATTCTATTTGGATATAAATAGCTTAATATGCGTACTATTAAAATAATATAAAGACTTATTATAAAACTAGTCGGAAAGGCTACAGTCGAGCTTCCGACTGTAGGATACCCGTTACTTCTTTGAATATATATAAAGTATTTTCCGAATTTTAGATTCTAACGATATAAAAACTCTAAGTTTATAATGATAACTGAAAACAAAGTTAACCCCTTAACATTACTTTAATGTAATAACTACCCGAAAAAATATTCGACAAAACATTTATTTTATATTGAATATTCCTAAAATATAGAAAAGGGCATCCGCCCTGATTGTTGCAATGACCACTATATGATATAGTGAACCTATTAAGACCAAATTCATTCAGGACGTATAAGACAGAATAAAATTCATAATCAGCGAGTGATTGACAGAAACTCCAGAAACTCTCCAGATTGACAAATCTCCAGAAACAACAATAATTTTCACCCTAATCCTTTATTATCGACCAATTCTTTCTATGGCAGATATATGATATAGTAAACCGATCTTAACCAATTTTGGTCAGGATGTATAAAACCAACTTATATGCATATTCTGTAAAATCGGTTAAGATATCGTAATAAACAAAAAAGTTGTTCATACTAAAATTTGATATTCGACAAATCGGTTCTATTGCAGCTATATGATATAGAGGACCGATCTTAACCAATTTTGGTTAGGGTGTAAAGGACGAACTATAATGCATATTCTGTCAGTTTGGTCGCGATATTTCGGAAAACAAAAAAGTTTTTCATACTAAAACTTGAAATTCGACAAATATGTTCTATGGCAGCTATATGATGTAGTGGACCGATTTGAATCAATTTTGGTTAGGATGTATAAAACCAACTTAAATACATATCCTGTCAAATTGGTTGAGATATGTCGGAAAACAAAAAGTTTTTCATGCTAAAACTTGATTATCGACGGATCGTTCGTATGGCAGCTATATGATATAGTAAACCGGTTTAAAGCAATTTTGGTTAAGGTGTATAGGACGAACTATAATGCATATTCTGTCAGTTTGGTCGCGATATCTCGGAAAACAAAAAAGTTTTTCATGCTCAAACTTGAAATTCGACAAATCGGTTCTATGGCAGCTATATGATAAAGTGGACCGATTTGAACCAATTTCGGTCGGGATATATAAAATTAACTATAATGCATATTCTGTCAGTTTGGTTGAGATATCTCGGAAAACAAAAAAGTTTTTCATACTACAACTTGATTTTGGACCGATCGTTCATATGGCAGCTATATGATATAGTCGACCAATTTGAATCAATTTTAGTCAGGATGTGTAAAACCAACTTAAATACATATCCTGTCAAATTGGTTGAGATATCCCAGAAAACAAAAGAGTTTTTCATACTAAAACTTGATTTACGACCGATCGTTCATATGGCAGCTATATGATATAGTGGTCCGATCGAAAATTTAAAACAAACTTGATCTGCGTGGGGTTTATAGAAGTCTGTGTACCAAATTTGGTTGCTCTACCCCTTATAATCTCTGAGATCTAGGCGCTCACACGGACGGACAGACGGACAGACGGACGGACGGACAGACGGACATGGCTATATCGACTCGGCTGTTGATGCTGATCAAGAATATATATACTTTATAGGGTCTGCCACGCCTCCTTCTGCCTGTTACGAACATTTGCACGAATACAATATACCCTTTTACTTAATTTTTAAGTAACGGGTATAAATATTATTATATCATTTTTTTTAGTCAAATAGACTTTTCACATATGCTGTTCTTATTATTTCGAACTTTTAATTTTCTTGCCTAAAAGTGAGAAATCGATAATGAATCATTTAAAACTGTTTTATCAAAGCAAATTTTTCACTCTGTACGAGCTTTTTGAAGGCTTCACAGCCTTCTCTGACGAAAAAAACGTTGCGAGGTCATTAAATTTCGATTGTTGGGATAAATAGGTGTCAGTGCTGTAAGGTGGTTGACCCATTAATTCGATCATTTAACTGGTTAAATATCCGTGGTGAAGGAGGATCTGTATTCGGTGATTGGTTTTCTTAAATACTCCAATTACTTCTAGTCATTAAAATTGCTTCAGATCAGATCAACTCAGATGGAACTTTATCAGTTATTTGTAAGAAACAGGCGGACATTTGCCTTAAAGTGCTTAGACAGCAAACATCTGTGAAATTTTGTTCGTTTTGGAATACCCATTCAGTCAATTGCTGTTTTGACTCGGGCCTCTTTGCATATGTATATTCGTCAAGTGTTACGATTACATAAACGTGTTTTGAGGTACCTGGACTAACAACAATAGAAACAAACTATTTCTTGGGCAATAGGTAATTTATTGTACAAATCTTCTTGGTGCCCAGAATGTTTCCAAATGCCCAAGAATGCCTCAATCTCAAGGATTATTAAATAAAGATCTTTCTCTATCAGTTTTCAAACAGCATCAATTTTCTCTGATACAGCAACCGATTCAAGACGACCTTCTCGGAGTTCGCACTTTTCGAACGTCGACCATGACTAAAGTCCTTGTTACAGTTTCTTTATTTTGGCTATGACTAGTGTTTTATTGCCAAAACTCTAAGTAACTTGATCGAAGTACTCCTACCATGAGAATCCATGTCGTAAATTCTTCTAAATTAAAAACTCAAATTAAATATATGTATCTGTCGAGATATTTTTTTCAAGCAACGGAAAAAATAGACAAATTAGCGGCCTAACATCAAAAAGTTTTGATGAATTTTAAGGCCAAAAAAAAAAAAAACAAACACTTAAAGGAAAGTGGCCAATCTCCAGAAGCGGCCAATACTAAAATTATAATTGATTCAGATGTATGTACACAGTTTGATTTTAAATATGAAAAATCTATATATGTATATATATGTATGTAGATCGCGTCATGCAAAGAAAATGCTCAACTATCTGGATGACATTGAACCGGTCTCATCAGCAATATACGTAAAGGAGATGGCAAAAGCAACTAGCAGTGACGAAGATACGGGCTTTGGAACGGACAGTACCCAGACGACAACGACAACAATTGGCTCCGAGCTCTTTGGCGGCATCTTCAATATAGCCATGAGCCACAAGGATGCGGAGGTGGCTGCCCCAAACGCCATTGCTTTACAACAGCAACAGCATCATTACCAGCAGCAACAGCAGCAGCATTTTCATTATCCTGGATTACTTTTGCATCAAGAGAGTGGCTGTGAACCGGCTGGTGGTGGTCGAGGTGGCAAGCATATGAAGCGCAAGAAACTAGAATGCAACCAATTGGAGCTAAACAACGATGATGCCTGCAGCGAGGATGAGTTTATTAGAAAGGTTGCAACTGTTACAGCTGACAGCCAAGAAGTCAGTATCCAAGACGCCAACAACGGCAGTACAACACGCATTATCTCAGTAGAAACACTTTCCAATAACAACGACAGAAACATTAGCGGTAACAGCAACGGCAGCAACAACAACAGCGAACCAAAGTAAGCGGAGTTTTATTTACAGCTACTATCAAAACCACAAGTTCTACGGCAGCAAAAGCTACGACACCAAGGCATTCAGCTTTAAAAAAAAAGTCTGAAAATCGCAAACGAACAAAATTAAACCAAAAAAAAATTTTAATAATTTAAATCTTGACAAAAACCCAAGAAACCTTCGTTGTTACGACAACAAAATATTATTCAAATATTTTAAATGTCCTTTTTAAGCCATTTAATTACAAAATGATTTAACACTATTAAAAGGATATCAAAAATAATGCAAGCAAAATGAAAAAAGTCGTTTCAGAACTTTTTTAAAAAAAATCTTAAAATCTCTCTTACATTAAATTAATAATGTCTAAAAATATAATTTCCTAATTTCTTTGCAATGAAATATATTACAAAATTCATAAAATAAAAAGTCTAGACAAAAACCCAAGAAGCCTTCCTTGCTACAAGAACACAATATTTTTCTAAATATTTTAATTGTCCTTTTAAGCCATTTAATTAAAAAAATTCCAAATACCACAACTAGAAAGATATTAAAAATTAAGTAAACAAATTGAAAAAAGTAGTTTCAGAATATTTTATAAATAACTTAAATTCTTTCGCACATTAAATTAATAAATTAAAATATTCCAATTCCTAATTTCTTAAAAATAAAATACATATGTATACATTTAAAAATCTTATTCAATTCTTTGTTTCTTATACATGTGTATCTACATACATACATATATCGCTATCCGCTTGTAAACAAACTAAATCGAAAGCTAAAAGTACAAATTTAAATCGAAATAATGATTAAACAAAACAATAACTGCAAAGTGCAGCGTTGATTTAGCAATTTTGTTTGAATTTGTTCTGTATAACTATTTCATCTATTTTTTTCGTTTTTTGTTGCTTATTTCCATTGCTTTTATATAGACAAAAACAGAAAAACAAAGGAGAATAACAGAAAAGAACAGCAAACGACATATGATTCGGCATTTTTGTTTTTATTTCAAATTGGAAAATTGTATATATATGTGTGCGTGTGTGTCTGTGTTTTATGGATGTGTGTGTTGCATAGTCGTATATCATTTTGACTTATGTGTGTTGTGCGTATCCAAGTTAATTCATCCTGGGCAGCACATGTAGTACTAAATTCTTGATCATAAATCATTTATACGCATATGCTAAACACGCACACACATACATAGCATTCTTACACATACATATGTATGCGGACGACTACAAACATTTTTCTTTAGGATCCAACATCTGTGCCAAAGTCTAACAAAAGTTCAAAGTACACCCTTGCCATTTCTTACGTTTGTTAGACAAATAAATACAAAAGCAGCCACATTTGAACATTTGACTGGCCTCACAGCTATACAGATTTTCCATTGAAATTTTTAACAGCGAGTATATACAGCTTAAAAATTATTATTGATTGAGCGTTTTCTGTAAATTTTTTCCCTCCTCAGATTTATTGGGACGCGCACTGTGACGCGTGTGGCAAACAAAAGGCAACCAACAACGCCACTAAACAGCATCGCCAGATCTAATGACGGTCATGTACAGCTGGAGATTGTTTCACAACCAGAGCAACAGCATCGAGCTCGATACCAGACTGAGGGAAGCCGTGGTGCCGTTAAGGATCGCAGTGGCAATGGATTCCCTATTGTACGGATAACTGGCTACGATAAAGCGACAGTACTACAGGTGTTCATTGGCACGGATATTGGACGCGTTGCGCCGCACATGTTCTATCAGGCCTGCAAGGTCGCTGGCAAGAACTCAACGCAGTGCAATGAGAAGAAGGTCGATGGTACCATGGTCATTGAAATCGACTTTAAGCCAGAGGCAGACATGACCATTACCTGCGATTGCGTTGGCATATTGAAGGTAAGCTGTCAAATTGTATACATTAATTCAATTCAACCCAATAACGATGCAAAACATCTTACAGGAACGCAATGTCGATGTGGAACATCGTTTTCCGGAGCATTTGGCGCAAAAGAACAAGAAAAAGTCAACTCGTTGTCGCATGGTATTTCGCACTCAGCTTACACGCGACGATGGCACAACTGAGACTCTGCAGGTCTGCTCTAATCCCATAATTTGCAGTAAGTATCCATTAGTTAGAGAGCATTCCATTCAAAATTCTAGTAAATATTTACTTATTTATTTAACGCAAATAAGATCAGTTGACCCAGAGCTGTTACAAATTTTGAAATAAAATTAAGAAATTTGATTTGATTTAACAATTAAAGCAAATTACATATATACAAATTTAAATTTAAAACTCTATGAACCAAAAAAAATATATATGTATATTAAAACTGTAATGATTCGGGCGGTATTCAAAGAATATTCTGGAGAAAACTCCGTCAGATCAATAAGTATAAGTATTAATCAAGGTGCAAACCGGTTCTGTGCCGAACTTCAGGTTTTAAGCAGCCCAAACCGGTTCATAAACCGAACTTATGAAATTACTTACCACGTGAACCCGAACCGGATCCGAACCTTTTCTTAATAAAAAGGTTCGGTTCGAAAATAAACTTATTTTATTTTTTTTTGAGACTTCGAATAAAAAAAAT
The DNA here is from genome assembly GCA_035042165.1 of Drosophila kuntzei. Classification (NCBI taxonomy): domain Eukaryota; kingdom Metazoa; phylum Arthropoda; class Insecta; order Diptera; family Drosophilidae; genus Drosophila; species Drosophila kuntzei. The sequence goes on from JAWNLU010001751.1 coordinate 111,922, forward strand.
GTCATATTAAAGTCTTCAAATAAATTTAGATTATTTTAAAAATTGGGATCGATTTCTCGAAAGGTATAGGAAAAGGAAAACAAATTTCAAAACCCAATCTATTACCCTAAATTAATTACAACAACGCTCTACCCACCTTTTTTATAGAATTACAATTATAATAATATACATGAAGTAATAAGTTTACATTTCTTCATTATTTATACATTAACAATATAATATTTTCTAAAAATTTTATATTATAAATCGCAATGTTTAAGTTTACTCAAACAAATAATAAAAAATAAAATAAATAAAAAATATTAAAGCTTGAAATTAAATCCTTAAACTAATAACCATTTATCGTGCCATGAACAACTGACCAACCAAACAACTGAATACAAAGACCAAAACATATCGTTCATGAACAACTAACCATTTAAGCAACAGACTAGAATGATTAATATCCAAATATTATAATTCATAGAAAGGCCTATTAATATCGTTCATCTGCAGTTCTGTGAGTTTATACATATGTATTTTGATTAGCTTTTAGGAAACGTAAAGCTTTTAAAAATCGGTGATAACATTCACGAATAATGATCAAAAATGCAAGCACATCTGTAAAAGATTATAAGTAAATACCAGAACCAAATTTAAAAATTTTTTTTTTAAATGGGGTCACAATCAAATATATTATAATTGGGTTTCCGTCCTATGGGACTCCATATTTATCACAAAAAGTAAGTTTGGTTACAAATATAATCTAACTGTTAGTTATAGCCATCCGTTTAGCTTTCGAAAATTTTACCATTTCCTTTCTAATTACTGTTTTTTTTCTAACTGATAGCTCAGCCACCTGGCGTTCCAGAGATATGCAAAAAATCACTTAATTCCTGTCCCGTAGATGGTGGCTTGGAGTTGTTTATTATTGGCAAAAACTTTTTAAAGGACACGCATGTTGTGTTCCAGGAGACCTACGACAGTGTCAATGCCGACGATCCTACATTGGAAATAGCCGTTCGACAACGGCTAATCGGTGGAACAGCTGCACTTTGGGAACAAAGCGTGCTGCCTGATAAGGAGTATTTGCACCAGGTATGAAATGAATATGATTGTACATAAATTAAATGATATATTAACATTTTTGTATTTCTTTGTTTGAATAGACACATTTGATTTGCACAGTGCCGCCGTATCTGCATCAGAATCTGTTAAAGCCAGTCTCGGTACAGGTGTCAATCATCTCGAGCGGCAAGAAAAGCGAGCCACACACCTTCACGTACACACCCAAGGGCAGCTATACGACGCTAGCGGCGGCCAGCACGTTAAGTAGCACAATGCATAGCCAAGGTATTTATTTGTTGACTATTTCTATATAAAGCACAGCCCCCTGCAGGCATCATAAACCATAACCGTTTCAAGCGCGATTCAAACATGATCATAAAAAACAACAATGCACACACATTAAGAACAACACAGAACACGAAAAATACAACTACAAATCAACACTAATTCGTCAGGTAGTCGCAGGCAGGCCAAGCCAGTTATACGCACTATCGTTAGTCTATATACAATAATACATGCATACAAAAACACTCGTACATACATACACTCGTGCATGAACACATATGTATGTATGTAGGTCCATCATATAATATCTACGTACTCGGGATGAACAAACCACAGTTCGTAACCACAGTTAGCTCAAAAACAAAAAACCAATCCCAAAACCCAAAGCAAAAAAAATATTTGCAATAAAACGAGTTTATTGATTAGCTAATTAGATACATACTAGTATAGGCAATTACAAAAAAAAAAAGCAAAACAAATGATAATATATAAATTTAGCATATCTGAACATTTATGCGTTGTTCTGTGGAAGTTGATTTCATCACCTTTTACCTTGACACCTTTCTTGTTTGCTTGAGGCAGTTTGCAAATGTTAATTATTCCTATATACCGATACAATTACACTTCTATTAAACTTTATTAAATAATATAATTTTGTAAAACAGCAGTGGGCACGATATGTCTCTAACAACTTCCGGAGCTTGTTCCGTTATGTTCTGGTAAGTGGCGCCAAGGAGACATGCAGTGTTATTACCACACAGTGCGTGCTCCATTGAAGCTTGCGCTAACAGCGACTTTTTGTATTGTGGTAATGGTACCGATTGTAAATTTCGTGCCCACCGCTGTTTTAAAATATTGGCCGTTTGGTGACCAATTTTCTGACCAATGAGAATAATAACTTGTTGTTGGTTTGATTAAATAAAACATTAAAACTTAAAGTAAAAATAGTTTTTTATATCCTGTATCTATAAAATTGTATAAATACTCTAGTGAATCTATCCTTTCCTGTGGGAGTTTATGATCTACAAATGATATCAGTATCTGCATCTGTGGACCTACTGGAATCTGTCAATCGAGCTCTCTACTTCAACTCATTCTGAATATTAGATACACCTGGGTTTGATTTGTTACAAGAATTTAAATTCGTCATTAAACACTTACATATTTCTGCATTCAACATATGCCTGCCTCTCCTGCAATTTAAAAATAGTCATATTTCGACAAATGACCCAGAATAACGCATGAAACTATAACAAAATACTCTCATATAATAGTATAATAAGTATGCCATATTGCGTCTAAAACTAAACAGTAATAAATTATTATAAAATTAAAGAATTAAAAAAATATTTTAAATAATTAAGGTATATTATATGAAATTGTTAGGGCACTATGCTTTCACAGGACAAAAAAATAACAATAATAATATACAAAGAGAAATATAATTATAATAATAATAAAACCATCAATGAATAAAGGGTGACGCTACAAAACTCTGTGACGCTTCAAAATCTTCCTTTCAATTCACTAAAACAGAGAGAGTTTCCAATACCCAAAACTGACTGTACTCTCCATTTTTTATTGATTCAACTAAACGAAGTATCGAGAAAACTGATCGAGACAACTGTGCGGTATGAATGTGTGTGATAAGTTTCCCAGCTTTTGTTTGCATTTGTGGGGATCCCCGAGAAGCCAAAAAATTTCCTTACTTTCATACCAAAGTATATTGTCTTCGTTGAAATTTGATAAAAATGTTGAGATACTTATGCTCTACATTTTGGGGTCTCATTACAGTGGTTGAATATCAAAATCATATATCTGTGCGTGTACTTTTGTGAATTAGAGTGTGTGGTTAAAAGTGAGTGTGAGATTGAGAGTTACTTTTGTGAGAGCATGCAGAGTTGTCTTGATCACGTTTTTCTTCTATCACACGAAGCCAACGCCCGCAGCAAACGAAGAAACAACCGATAACCGAAACCCGATAACAGAAATCAGCAGCAACAGCAGACGCAGAAGATGAATATGATGAGGATTAAAATAAAAGAAGGCAGTCATTATAATTCTTGTTCAGGGCACCCAGCAGGAATTTTTTCGCAACACTAATTACAACAATAAAAAAATATACATATATATATTTTTACTTTATTCTTCCTCCCCCTTCTCTTAGCAATTTAGGTGCTCAATAATACTATATAGTCAAATATGTAACCATTTTGAGTGCTATAAAATGCAAAATCTAGTCAAGAAAATATATTTCCCAATTACAAAATCAAGATCCAAATGGCCAAAAGGCAAACCAAATCAAATTAATCAAATAGAAAAACGGTACGATAACGATAAAATCGGAAAATCTGAAATGGAAAGCAATGACAAGGAAATATAAATACTACTTAAGTATATTCCAAGCTATGCACACACGAATATCTACAAGGGTCGAACCTCTCATACAAAAAACATACACACAACCAATCCCTAAATTGACGTTCAGGAAAACTGCAGGGAGCAGATGCACATGATCTACAGCATTGCGTCTAGGAAAATGGCCCGGAATCCTCCAACCCTGCGAACCAGCGATATCAACTCTGTTCTCATCGGCAACCACTCGAGAGACCCAACAAGGAGCCTTACGCCGCGTCACTGCACCACTTACTTAGGGTACTGGTTACTAAAAAACAAAAATAACGAAATACTGAACAAAACTGAGAAAAAGTATTTAGTTACTGACCTCGTTTGACATTTCAAAAACATTTATATATTTAAAAAAAAAAAAAACAGCTACATACATACATATATTAATATTAGTCATAAACCTACATATACATACTAAATATATAACTACCCAGACAACACATTATACTCGTCAATTCATATATAATACACACACATTAACGTCATGTCCTTATCTGTTTTTCGGTGTCTAGCTTAAAGAATATTTCGTTCAGTCCTGTTATGACTTTTCGAATTTATATATTTCCAAATAAAAATTAGTTACACTAATATTAGTTTAAAGCCTACATATACATACATACTAATTACACTAGGCAACAGACTAGACTATAACATGAATTAAAATCATTTTCTTTTATACAAATGGGGGCCCCATTTGATTAAAAACAAAAAAACAACTTTTTCGTCTATGGTGAAACTATATTTTAAAATTAGAGTTTTTTTTAAGATATTTTCACTATTACTCAACAATGCCACAACCGATTTTAAAAATCTTTTCCTGAAAGCTCATGAACATATGTATATGTATGTAATTAATTTATGCACAGTTTTGATTTAAACCAAATCCATAAATTTTTTAATTTAAAAAAGTACGATTTTTATTTGTTTTGGTAGTCTTACGATATTTTGAAACTAAAATTCGGGGAAAACTCGAAAAAAAATTCGACAAATTTTTTATAACTAAGACAACGGGAATTTTATATCCCAAGAACTCAAAACCGCCAAAGGGAATATAACATTATATTAATTGGTCGTTTTTGCATTAATTTATATAAGCGATTTTTACACGATGATCTAATAAAAACATCAAATCAATTTGCCAGAAAAATAAGTATTTAATGCATTTATTTATGTACATATATACAGGGCCAAAATAAAAGTTAAATTAAAAAAAATCGTAGTAATTCCGTACAAAAAATCGTAAATTTCTTAATTCAAAAAGAATATCTATAAAACTACTGGTTTAAACTCAAAATTTTTCATGAATTACAGAAATATTCAATAGATTTTAGAGCTTTGTAAAGCATTTTAAAATCGGTAGTGGCATTTTTGAGTAATGATGAGAAATGTTAGTGCAAATCAGCGTTGTATACAAATTTAAATAAAGAAACATTAAACAAGTGGTTTTTTGTCATCTGGGGCCCCATATGTTTCATATGCTTAATATTATTAATAACTACTATATAAGAATCGTTATTCATATATACTACGTATGTATATTAAAAAACACACATTAACAAGTAATGTCAAAAAAGAAAGACAATTTCACTTAGTCCTGTTGTGCTTTAACTCTTATGTATACATTGTACATAACTGCGTCGATATATTTAGTAGTAATAGAATAATTCAATTTCTCTCTTAATCTCAGTACTGTGATAAGCTAGACTTTTGGTCTTACATAATCACACTGGTTATTGCTAGCCATCATCGACGAATTAAACAATTTTCGAAACCAAAAATTTCAGCTTATCTCAGTCCCAAGCTTTAATTGTACTTCATAACCGAATTCCACTGGCAAAATTATGTTATTTATACCTTTCATCGATTTCTTGAAGATGTCATCTTTAATTATTTCCAAATTTTTATTGAGTAGAATGTGTCTATTGGCATTCATTAACACATTTGTTATGACCGTTTTCATAATTTATAAGTCCACATGAATCCATTTCATCTAAAATGATTATATTTTCCCCTAAAAGGAAAAATGTGTAAGGCAGACATTTGACACCGTTGAACTGAACCGTGACCTATTTGGTAAACTTATCTATAATATTGGTGTCTGGGTCTAATGTTATTCTATTATTAGATGATAATAAGATAATTTCGCACACAAAACTGTCGTCTCTAGCATTATCGTATTAATCAGACAACCACGTACTATCCACCTGCTACTTCGACATAATACTCATAATACATATTCATAAAATAAATAGAAATTCCTTACTAGATCTAAGATTAGTGCATAGAAACGCATTTAAATATTTTGTTTATAAAATTAGCTTTTAAATATATAGCTTTAAGGTGTTTTTAAAATTGCTTTGATGTGAATGAATTTTGATTGATCGAAATTGTGAGCTTTTGAGGGTGTGACTGTGAGCTTTTGAGTGGGAGCTATTGCTTGAGAGATTATGAGAAGTACGAAAGAGAGTGTTTTTTGTAGTGAATGGACCCATACACATGCACAAATACTTTAATTTTGTACTGTAACTTGTAACTTCATTGCTTAATGAAAGATCGAAAAGGTGCATGTCCTTAATGTGAATATCATACTAAATATTACATTTGGATTGTAATATTTATTCGTATACCTGAGCAAGAATTTTACAATTTTTTCCTCGATTGTAGGTTGCGAATTTCAAAAGATTGCTGTGCGTGATGCAAATACTTTTATTCATAATTATGTAGAATGCTAATAAATTTGTGAATGTGAATTTGATCAAAGCAATTTCAAGATCCGAAATACAGCTGCAAAGCAATTGAATACTATCATATAAGCATACATACATACGTACATATAATCTTATATTAATTAGCCTTAGGCTTAAGCTTTATTTATCATTAAACTTACCATAAGCAAACTACCCAAAAGCCAAGACACTCACGCCTAGACCCACCCAGTATACACACTGTATAGCGTGGTTGTGTTGTAAGAGAAAGCAATGTTTTTGTTTAAGTATTAGCACTAAGTTTTTTTCTAGCTACATAAGCAATAGGAAATGCCAAACATCTGCTCTTTCTTTTGCACATACCACGAATCAGCTGACTATATTTTGTCTATCTTCCTCTCTCTTTATCTCTCACAGCTTAGTGGTACTCGATTCGATTTAATACCGATATTAATTTTTTTTTGTGAATATCGATTTAATTTTGAAAGATCGCTCGATTTGTTAAAACGCAAGGGTGTGGGCAAGGGTAGCATTGTTCTGCCCCTCTACACTCATAGCTAACGAAATTGGTGGGTGACCACACAGTTGTATGCTATTTTGAGTTTTTAGTTAGTAGGTATTTTTTGGGCTGTCGTTAAGAGTGGCAATGCCTCCGCTCTCGTTGAAAGCAAGAGTTGCACTGATTCAAATCGCAGCAGCTGCCAGCATCGCATTCGTAATGCTCGCGATAAATCGCAAATCCTGCCCACCACTGTCCTAAATCTACCCAGAGTTCAATCACATCCAGAGCTCGCAAATAACAGTTGAACTTCTTTCGTTGTCCGAAAATAACTCTTATTTACGGACACTTTGAGCAAAGAGTCCGAGATAAACCATTCACATCGTCTCTTATATAAATCGGTCTTCGCTCAACGAACAACCATTTTTTATTCTCATTTGCTCTGGTTAATCCCCGACCTTTTGGTCGCGAACGAAGAAAATAAAAGTCTTTTGCGTTTGCATGTGTGTATGTAAGTGAGGCGTTTGTTTGGGCTTGTGACTTGCTTTTTCAATTATGTGCGTGCGGATCTTCATCTTCTAAATGCAACATTACAATGCGGTTACAGATTTTTTTCGCCTGTTTTAGGCAAAACACAGCATTGTCAAAAAGCAGCATTGTCGCTGAGCATGTCATTTACCGGTCGTGGGAATCGGTTGCTAAAAGTTGTTATTGAAAGAGCGCAACACAATTGATTCAGCTGATAACACTTAACCGAAAACAAAAACGAAGATACACGAAGTGTTATTCTCAGAGAGAGAGAGAGAGAGAGAGAGCACAAACCGCAAGGGGAAAAACGGTCAACTGTTATTTGCGAGCTCTGATCACATCACATCGCATATCAAATTTCAAGCTCTGGATCTTTCATTTCTTAAATTTGGAAAGTATATAAAATAAATGACAGAGTTTTAAAATGTTAAGAATAAAATTAATTATCGATATTTTTATCACAACAAATATTGATTTAAAATGTATGTACATATGTATATATGCCCTTTTATTCAATTGGAAAATTAATTTAATTCAATAATTTTGACATTTGAAAGATAGTTTCTAAGCCATATAAGACAATTGCTTTTTCTATGCTTTTAGGTTGGGACATGCGTGTTTTGATATTTTTGTTTTAGATTATGTATGCTGAGTGCGCACAAAAGGCTAGTCTCCGAAAAACTCTTAACTTCGTCAAGTTTTGCGAAAAATCCACTAACACTATATGACTATGAGGTTACTATACATACATTGCTATTACGAATATTCACGTGTATAACTTACATGTATAATCTTGCGAAAAGTCTACGAAGACTAATATGACTACGCGATTAAATTGCTTACACATACATATGTATGTATATGCACGTGTGCTCTAAAAATCTCTAAAATTAACACAAAAGCTGGAGTTTCTGAAACCAAGCACCCAATGCTTTCAAATGTCAAAAAAATGTGGAAAGATTTGATAAAATTTAAAATTTACTGAATAAACTAGTTTTTGAAAATGTTAAAACAGTGCATGAAATGAATTTATAAATTACGTAAAACATACCTCAAATAAGAAATTATGTTAAATTTGGGAATTAATTTATGGCAGTCGAATTTAGTGAGTTCGAAAATGTGTTCGAAAAAATTAAATTACTGAGGTTTAAAGAACTTTAAAATTTTTTAACTATTTTTTTCAAAAGCTTTTTTATCTCTAGAGATGTGTAGTGTGTGATGTACTATGAAAAAAAAACTTGACTTCCTTCGCACAGAGCTACCTACGCCCTTGACTAAACATACTTATATAAAGATTTATAAAAATAATGCAAAAGATAACAGAATTACTAAATAAGGCCCACCACTGATTTAAATGGAAGGCAGCAAGGCTAAGGAAGTTAGGATTGATTTCTAATGAATTAAACTTAAATAAAATTGTATGAAAAAATAATGCAAAGCTGATAAAATTTACAATTTGATGTTTTTTCTCAAAAATCGATTATAAACTGATTAAAATTAATAAAATCGAATTAAGTCGATTCGCACAAGAATCGAACTTACCAGCTCTGAACTATCCCTGTCTCACTCTCTTTCTTTCAATTTCTTTCTCTCTCTCTCTGTCTCTATCACCTTTGTGTTTATTTCCACTCCTAAAAGTAAGCACATGACTCAGTAATAATACTGCCCTCTTTACCTGTCGATGATTCATTTTACATTTTCTTTAATATACAATTATTTTTATTATTTTGTTTGATTTTGTCGAAGCTTTTTTTTAGTTGACTCAACCACTTGACCCTCCCACCAGACCCCAGCACCCCCCCACCCAACCAACCGCCCAATTTCCACAACCTGTGTATTAAATATGCATCTCTTGTACTTGTAGATGCTGGCAGTTTCATGGACACAAGCACGACTGCCTCCTCCAGCAACTCCGCCTGGGCCAACAATGTCAACAATGCCGCTGCTACTGCTGGAGCGAATGTCGTGGAAACAAAGCATGAGATTGACTCCGGTATGATGCCGCCACCGATTACTACACAGATCCCGATGGGACTCCGACGTTCATCCTTGTCTGGCGCTACGCCAATGATTACAGACCAGCAAATGGTGCATCTAAATGCCGAAGCGGCACTTAAGAGTGAGCTCCTCGACGAAAACAGCTCGCACAGTCCGTTGACCGCTGAAGCGCTCCACTCGCCGGAATCACTTAACCCATGCAGTCCCAATACACTGCAGTATCATGCCCACTATGCGAGAAAGTCCAGTATCCATCCGGACACCATCATGTTTGATCAGTCCAACAGTCTGCCTGGCTTTCCAGTTCCCGCCACAGCAGCTGCCGTTGATCTGGATCCCGCTGCGGTGGCCGTTGCCGTTGAGCTGGCCGTAAAGAACGAGATTGTCAAGCATGTGGTGCAGCAGCATCAGCAGCAGCAACACCAAGCGCCGCAGCAGCAGCAACAACAACAATCGACCGTTAATGTTCACAAGTTTATTGATGACTTGACCAAATCAACTTCTGTGGTCAATAGCAACGGTACTAGTGAGCCAGCACTTTTTACAACCTCTGCGGTCATTGATCATGCTCTCACGGACATTTTGCAACAAAAGGTGGGCGTGCTCACGCACGCACACCAACACCAACACCACCACCAACACACGTCTGGAGCCACAGGCACGCCCAATGTGCTAAAACGAAGCCTTTCACTGAGCAGTAACAACTCAAGCAGTTCACTTTCTGGTAGCGAGACTTCACCGAATAGTTCGCCCCTATCGCAAGATATTATACTAAACTCAGAGCCGGCAGCAGCGTTGGGTGCTGCACTGCCAATGCAACAGTTGGCAACGGTACCAGCAGCGGCTGGTGCAACCAGTGCTCTTTCCACTGACATTATCATGAATCCGGCAGTCTCGCCATCGACCATACTGTGTTCGGCGAATGGTGCCGCCACTGCTGTGGTGCCAAACATCTTAGCACCACACCAAGTCACCATGGCCAATTCCATACTGAACGATATTGCTATGCAGGCGGAGCCCACACAACAAGATGCCGCGGTAGCGGCACTGGCTTTAAGCAACATTATGATGAGTCCACCGAATGCTGCTACTGGTGTTGGCGTTGAGGTCGACGTCGGTGATACGCTACCGCCGACACCAGCTGTCATGCAGCCGGAAGTAGCCGCTACTGCCACCTCCACGGCGGTTAGCAATATGATTATAAAGGCTGCGGCTGATTTCATAACCACACAGGAGCAGGAACAGCATCATTATCATCACCAACACCAACATCAACAGCAGCATCATGCACAACAGCAACAACAACAACAGCAGACAGTCGCTAATCCAACAGCAACTGGCGGCGATCCACTTGTCAATCTCTTGTTAAACCATTCGACGACACCCGAAACCGTGGCTGCAGAGGCTGCAGCTGTTGCAGTTGCCGCCGCCGGTGGCTTTCCATCCATGTCCGCTGTCCATCTCCCAAATGTTGTGCAGCCCGCACCACAAGAATCTCTAATTGTTGCATTGGCCTCTGAAAATGCTTTGCAAAAATCTGTGGCTACCGCGGCCGTTACCACCAATGGATCTGTGATGACTCAACAGGCCTCCGCACCCAGCAACGCTGGCAGCATACTGCCAGCAGCCGTTGGAGCCGTCGCTGCTGCCGCTGCCGTTGCAGTGCAGCCACCTATACCGCAAGAGCTGACCACAATGTCCGATCAGGATCTAATTAGTTATATCAACCCGAGCACCTTTGATCAGCGTGAGTATCTTTATAACTAATAGAGACTTGCATAAATGTGTTCAAACCGCCGCACAGTGGGACTATCGCAGTGGGACATTTTTTATTTTTTTAACTCATATCTTTTGGACCACTTTAGATATTTCAAAAATACAATATATTTATATATAATATAGAGTCCTGATGTGTCGAAGATTAAATGTACGGACCTAATTGTATACTCATAAATTGGTGAAACTGATGTTGTAACACAACGAACTTGCCAGGATTATAAAACAAGGATATAGCAAGACATGAATTCTAACGGATATTGAAAGCAAAGTATATGTACTATAGAAATAATAAAAGGATTCATTATAATCAAGACATTCTAACACTTTTTTAATCAAATTCAGTTTTCACATATGCTGTTCTTAATATTTCGCACACGTTTGTATATTGTGTGCCACCTTGTATAAAAATTCAATAAATTCTTCATTTTTCTGATTGACGGATGATTTTAGTATCCATGTAAGACGGCTGTCTACCCTTTCGTATTTGAATTATTTCTTTTCTCCAGTGTATTCTTGAATTAATGAATTAAGCATATTTCTAAATAGCATTCAACCAAAGCCAAAAAATCAATGCTACATGTCCTAATGTTTAAATTTCCTAATTTCTGTGCTATTATTTTTTCTTGTCCTAATTTTAGTTTCCATATTGTCTTCCAATTTTTCCCCCTAATTCTTGTACTCAGAATATATTTCCTAGTTGAATTTCTTAATCTATGATTCCTTTTTTTTTCTTTAAATTGGTTTCCTAAAATGTTATTCTTTGTTTTTTTTTTCTTGTAATTCCATAAAAATATTCGGACTATATCCCTTGTGTATTTAGTAATGAATACATTCATGTACGTCTCTAATAATTATAATAGATTTGACAAAAATCAATAATCGCAATTGCTATTATTTCTCCTTTCAGTATAAACGGCAACCGATCCACAAATTAATCTATTGGATTATTTCATCAACTATGGGAGAACCACTCTTAGCATATGATTAGACACACACATAAACCACAATAAGAATAGTTTACTAAAGACCAACTTTTTTTATTTTTGGTCAAACAGGAAATTCTGATATTTAGTCACCAGGGAGAGATGTCAAAACATAGGCACAACATAAGCACAGATGCACACACTTTTAGTTATAGCGAAAATTGTTATAGGTTTGTTTTCGTTAAACTAAATTGATTGTTTTTACAAAAGTTAAATTATCTCAATAATGATAACAACTGCCATATGAATACATAAATTAATTAAAAACACGCACAAGCAAGCACCGTAACTAAAAAGTAATAAGCAAACGCACTATAAATTAAACAAATAATTTTACAATTGCCGTAAATAAAATTAATTTAGATTTGTTTAAATTTTTATTTTAAATTTAAACTATTACATTAATTTTTTTCTTAGTTTGCATATAATTTTTTTTTGCGATATTATACCGACACTTTTTAAAAGTGGAATTCTGATTTTTTTTTCTTATTCTTATATTATTTTATATATACAATTACATATATTTTTTATACTCTGGACCGGAAATATATTAACTTTTTGCAAAATGTCCGTTTGTATGTCTGTCTGCCTTATAAATGCATCGAGCTTAGCAACTAAAAGAGCTAGAGACCCCAAATTTAACATATGGGCATTTACTGAGCATGGTCAACCGGGACCCAAAACTTAAAAGTGATGATAAACTCATTTGTTTAATACCTTTCAGATATTTATTTGAACAATTTACACATGAATAAATTTACCATGATAAACAAAACGACTGTACATTGACAAAAGGAGCTTTTCCTAATTTTTGCTTGTTTTTAGTAAAATTGTTTTGTTTAAAGGACTATGCATTATAACGATTATAACAAAATCTCAACTAACTGAAAGAAATGTAAATAGAACACTGTTATTTTGATACAATTGTTTGATAAGTTATAAAATAGATTATATGGACAAAAATATAGAAAACTACATTATTCAATTTCAGTCTAAAATTAATCGTTTTTAATTTTTTTTTTAGCTTTCTGCTGATTTTTTTAGTTTTCTGCTATATGGGAAATCTCAACTGAACAGAACCTACCTTTTTCACTAAAAATATTACTAGTCTAATATTATCTATCTATCTATGTATATAAAATAACAAAAGCAAGACCAATTTTATTTTTTTTTTAAGTTTTAAAATCTTGTGTTTGTTGCGCTCGTCAGAATATACATAATGTACATGCAAATATTTTATTTAATATTAAAATACGTTTTTATAATATATAAACGGTAGACTTGTTCTATATTATTTTGTCTCTTAAAGTCATGCAAAATGCAAAAAAAAATAACTCAAGTCCTTTTCTATAAAATAAAATAAAAACTAAATAGTCAAGTCCCCGACTGTAAGATACATGTTAATCAGTTTAATTATACATATGGTCACAGCCACAAAAAAGTACATCGCGCCAAAAACAATTTTTTTGTTCTTATTTTCTATTTTATTTATAGTTAAATGGTCCACTTCCTATACTATATGGTAGCACTAATTCTGAGCTCAGAAATACATTCAAAGTTTAAAATTGCTCAATAGTTTCACAAGCAGCACTTGAAAAACGGAGATACCACAAAGGATAAGGCCGCATAAAAACCTGAAACTTTTTTTTTTAATTTAAGATATATTAATACAATTTCAATTTTCCCTAACAGAAAATTAATGAAATTAAGAAATAGCATCAAATTTAATTTTAAAAAAATATGAATTCTTGCATATGTTGATCGCAATGAAATGTACTGCAAAGTAGTGGTGACGTTACTGAGAAAATTTTGTAAAAGTTTTCTTACGCATTATCTAGAAAGAAGCGGAATTGAAGCTCTTAACTTTTTGTACCCTGTGCCCATTAAAAATGGGTATAATGGTTTCGTTGGAATGTATGTAACAGGCAGAAGGAGGCGTGGCAGACCCCCTTCGCCATATCCGTCTGCCCGCATGTCTGTTCGTCCTTTTATGTTAACTATTGGTGGTACTTTTTAATTTCTTGCATATTCAATAGTAAGAAAATAAAGTCGCATCAATGTATGCAATGTAAACGATCACATTTAGTTTTATTGCGGCATTGTCGATTTTGGCGTTCACGCTTGCATGTTCGCCTTACTAAATTAATTCGAAATTTCAAATTAAAAATTTATTTTAGTGCTTTAAGGTAGTATTTATATATTGTATTTAAGAAGTTTAAAGAAAAAAAATTTTTCAGAACAATTTATGTAAGTCCAGAAAATCATAATTTCAAAACTAATCTGATATAAAAAAGTAAATTAACTTTTAATAGTAAGACTAATTAAATTTTTTCATTAGTACCAACTACGACATTTTGATACACATTCAATACAAAAGTTTGTACGAATGACGTTCCTGACGTTACTTTCCCATCCATAAGACCATTAAAAATAACTTTTTTTAAACATTCAATGCAACTTTTAAAATGAGACGACATTACTGACGATTTGAAAGAATTATTACCGCGCAACCAAAAGAGTTAAGAAAAATTGTTTGCATATAGAATATCTGTTTCCTGAAGTAGTTTCATATGCAATTTACAAATTGAAGATCTACGTCTTTTTGATCCAAATATGAGCAAAAATCAAAAATATTAATTGAATCTATGAATTTAAATTCCCGCCAGTCGTTGCTTAAAAACATAAAACTGCCATAATAATATATTAGAATGTGGTGGATATTTTTCCGATTTTGAGGAATAGAAGGAGGCGTGACATCATTCTGAAAACACATTTTTGTCCTTGCGAATAATTCCCGTTTATGCGCTAAATTTGAAGCCTCTAACTCTTATAGTTTTGGTGCCAGACGATTTTATTGACTAGAAAATGTGAAGCAAACTTGATCTGCGTGGGGTTCTTAGAAGTATGTGGGCTAAATCTGTTTGTTTTAGCTTTTATAATCTCTAAAATCTTGATTTTCATACAAACGAATCGACGGACGGAAGGACATGACTAAATCGACTTGGGTATTGGGCTGATCATGAATACTTTATAGGGTCTGTCATGCCTCCTTCTCCCTTTTGTATGCAATGTATATATGTATGGACCTAAAATGTATATATGTATGTCATCGAACCGAAACCATAATTCCGAGTAATGGATAAAGAACGGAAAGAAAGTTTAAATGTGTAAATGTGTTAAATGTTTAAGTATAAATGTATAAATATTAATAGATACGAATATGAATTGCAAAAATTCCAAAAGACTTTTTATTTAAATAAAAAACAAACATTTTTCTGTCATGATGTTAAAGTTTTAAATGCTTAAATTATATCCGAAATGAAAAGTGAAAACAAAACATTAGTGTAACTAATGCTATTATTATTATTATATATTATTACTACTATTATTAATATACTATACATTATTATTACAATTGTGTTTTATTATTATATATTATATGTTATAATTGTAAACTTTACTGTTAGTTATTACTTGTAACACAATTCAAAGTTACCTAACAATTATAGGCATGTACATACATATACATATGTTTATTCATGCCCATTACCGCATAAAATCAAGCATACCGAAATACATACGTACATATCCACACACACATGTTCCAAATGTATCCCTGTGTGTTAAACAATTTTAGTAAAAATTAAAACACACAACATCAAAAAAAGGCTTCAAAGGCTTCAAGAAACAGTTCAGTTTGCAGTTAAATAAGCACATGAGAAAATTTCTCATTAATTTCTCCAATTGTTAAAAATTATTCAGACATGCACATCCACACACACACAGAATTGATGGTCAAAAACAATAAAAACAACAAAAATCCCCTCTTAATACGTATGTATATTTATATGTATCTACATATATGTCGTACGATATTTAAACGTAAATATTTATTATATAATATAAAAGTTCAGAATCAGGTTTTAAGGACGAGTTTCGACAAGAATTATTTGAATATTAACAATAAAGAACAGGCTGCTGCCATTTTAAAATGCTGAAAAAAAAAGAAAAAACAAAACCTTAGAATATGATGATAGATAACCCGACAAATCCAAATGATATCTGTAATGCCTATATCTCGACAACGCACAAAAATATGTGTATGTGTAAGGTAATCTTAGAACTGAAATACAGTGGCTCCCAGCTTTTCTGACCCACTGAAATGAAAACTATATTTTGTTATTATTGCTTAATTCACAGATAATATACACATATAATAAACCAAAATTCAAATTAAAATATTTTACATAAGCTTAAAATTAATTTAACACATCCGCGATTAAATTTATTTCTACATATCTCCTTCCCATTAAATGATAAATTCATCTAAATTTAAATTTAAAGCTGGAAGCCACTGTACATATATTCCTGTAAAGTATATACATACATATATGCATAAGAATATACACAAATACAAATTAGTACTTACATACAAAAAACTGGTCTTTTTGATATCCTTATTGTCGCAGCTGAAATAAAACTGAGAAAGAAATATGTTTATATACACCCAATTTGTATTTCAGCCTCGTAAGTTAAACTTTGATGTTGTCCTGAAATAAACGGCAAACAAGAAAGACAAAGCAAAAGAAGCGGACATGCTGTCACACTCACACTTAAGAATTACAAAATACAAATTTTTCATACAAAGCAATTACATGACCCCTGAAAGACAGTTGCAGGTGGAATTTCGCAAAACGCCGACTTACAGCACGATGAAATTTTGTCAACTATGTCAACGAAGACT